>VZSZ01006634.1:1431615-1464812 GCA_013398815.1 Ibidorhyncha struthersii
CCCTTAGAAACACCACGAGCTCCAGAATCTACCCACAAGCAATGGAGGAAACGGGGCTCATTTCCACAGCTTGTGGCTTGCTTGAACCTCCAGGTGGACCAGTCAAACAATCTGTTTCTTTCCTACTGCTCAAAAAGCCTAATATTGAGTGATCAGATATTCTCCTCAGCAACTTAAAAGCTGGACCAACAATAAAACAGTTACAGAAAAAAATAGTTATAGCCAAACCACTCCAATGTTAATTAGTACCTAAAATTAGAAATTCAAAGCTACAACTAGCTTTATCATGGAAGTGAAAGCGTTCACTTCCACTCACTTCCCTGAGAGCTGGGCATGCTCAGCACCTTAAAAATTCAGGTGGTTACAGGGAATACTCAACTTCCTTGGAAGTCACTAAATAGCAGATAGGTTTCAGCACAGAAGCTTTCAGCATTCAAGCTTCATTTTTTTATGTGGTACATCACAGAAACACAGGGTTTTTCCTCTACTCAACAACATTTAAGTTTTATTTCAGTGTACTAATTAACATATTAGCATATCTACAAATTAGGAAGTCTTATGGGATGACCTGGCTATTATTAAAATTTTACTTGAAAGTAAGAGCACACTAACATTCCAAAGTACTCTGTGTGCAATTAAGTCCATAGCAACGAACAGGAAATCAAAGACAGTTTACTGCAGATACACATTTTGTGTATCTACTAAAAGCTGACAAAACAAAACACATGGAAATTTGTGCGATTAAATTACCTGTATAGATGCTCCAACTTTTTCATTACAAAGGCTGCACACCAGTGCCCATCTACTGCTGGGAATGTGAGAAACCTTTGTAATGGGCTCCATTTTCTCTGGGCTTCCAATGCTCACCTAAGAAAAAAAGGTTAAAACACATGGAGTAACTGTTACAGTGTTAACTGAAAAGGGAAACAATTAAATCAAATTCCTTGTGTGCATACGCAAAATTAGCATGCTCCAAGTTCCTTGGTTTATAAGGAACTCAAAAAATTAAAATTCCTTCTTTAAAAAATCAGTTCCTCATTGCATGAACAAAACAGCTTCAAGGTGAAGTCCTCCAAGTTAAAATGATCATACAGGATGAGTATTTTGATTATGAGAACCCTCACTATTATGAGTTATGAATTATGAGGAATTCTCACTGTCACATCCAAACCTTCCTGATTCACCTTTAATGTTCCATTTACAAAATAAAACAGTAAACAGTACTTTGTCTGCTTGTTAAATGAGCTTTGTCAGCAGCAAAGGCCCAGTTTTTTGAAGCCTAATTTTGGTTGACAAAGGTAATGTAATTACTTTCTTTATAAATGATGCTTCATCCTGCCAGACTTTACACCTAATGGAAATTCTTTTATACTGTCTTCCTAAAAATTACCATGTACGTGCTACACTCAGTGTAGCAACACACACTGGGTTGAAAAATGTTTTTAACAGATTTCTTCTCTCCCAGAATCACTGCAGCCCAGAACTCCCAGAGGATCGGCACCTACCTCTGGAATCCACAGAGCACAGCTAACATGGACCCACTTGGTGCCACTCCGGGTCGGCTTCATGGCGCCGCCCTTCTTGGGACACAGCAAACACTTGGGCTGAACTCCAAGTGCGCAGGTCCTGCACAGCCAGCTGCCTTCCGGCACCTTCAGGATCCCATAACATGCCTGTATTCCCATTTACAGATAAGGGAAAGAAAACAAAAGAAACAACATGCGTTTCTGTTACTTCTTAGCTGTTTACACTTAGCCGCTCACAACTCTCAAAATGTTCTTTATGGAATTTCTAAAACTGTATAAACATTAGCTTGTGAAGGATCTCATAAACTTGGCCAACCACATTACCCATGCGTTGCCCAAAAAGATCTTTCAGTGAAAGCAGCAGAAGTCATGACCAGCTTTTACGCAAAAAACCACTGCCCACTTCAGCTGGGAAAACGAAGAATGTGTTTACCAGCCCAAAGAACAAGGGGACTCCTGACGGACACTCCTGCCAGCAGCGTGCTAGGATGAAGTTCGGCATCAGCAAGACTACAACTAACAGGAACTAGACTGTATTTAGTTCAAAAGGCAAGAACCACAAATTCAAGAGCTCTGCTGTGCAATACTCAATGTTATTCCTAAGCATTGGGGTTTACTTCTTATTCAGAGGGAAAAGTGCAGAACAGCACCTAATTAAGATCACTTTTTTCAGAAGATTGCATCTTTATGGAGACCTCTGTCCAACTTACTGACAGTTTTAACTCTCTTAAGTTTCAGATTTGATGGGATCAGAGAACCGCTACAGGTCTAAAAATGTCCACTTTACTTTGAGTATCTTGCAAGATAGCCATTTGTACCTTACAGCTGTCACAGGCGTATTTACCATCAATACAAATGCATTTCAGTAACACATGCAAGAAAATGCCATTCTTGCTCATCAGACAACACAGCTTTCTGAACACTGAATGACAAAGTAAACTTCTTAAAGTTGGAAAGGAAGGACAGGGTGATAGGAAAGCATCTGCCACAGTAAGAAGCATCCACAAAAACAGCTAGGCTAAAATTGTGTCTGGCACATAATAGTGCTTCATTAGCTCAGCTCAGGTCAGTAGGTTCTCAATTAAATTGAAAGGATATAATAAATCCTATTTGCGTCCCTACTGATTGCCTGAAAGTTCTTTTTCCCTCTCCCTTCTGAGCCTTAGTTGCTGATACTAAAGGTGTATTAGCCCCAGAAGTGCGCAGAAAGAGAGGAAAAGAATATAGCAAAAGAAGTGACCAGGTGAGAATGTACAACAATACACATGTGTATGTTTTGGGGAGGCCATTGCTCACCTTGTAACTTCCTCCACACAGACACAGTACCACTGTTAACTCTCTCCACATGACACTTCTAGAATTACATGTAACAATTCTGCTTCTCAATTACGCAATTTCTGAATTCATCCTACCGCTCAATGGTGAATTCTGCAAGAACTTAACAGATCGGTGTCTGACACTGGAAGAAATCCAACCTGTTACCTGTAATGGTTTGGAAAAGTTTCTGTCATCACCCCTACGCTCCCCCACTGTGCCCTGGCCACCATACCTGGTGCACACAAATATTGCATTTGTCACAAAACACCATTTCGTTGCCGTCTTCTCCATCTGGAGACTGACAGACGTCACAGACTACATCTTCATCATATTCAATCCCAAGTCCTTCTTCGGTCTCGATAGCATGGTTCATGTTATCATAGCATCGTTGTTCAAACTCCTCTATGACCCTTTCCATCGTATACTCGTCCAGCTCAGGCATCCCTGGGAAAAGGAGTTGTTACTTATGTAAAGGAAAGACTGGTAACCCCCACCACACACAACTCTAGCTAATTTTTAACAGCTGAGTAGATACAACCAACCCCCACAGGTACACAGGTCATTCCAAGACATCATGCCTATTTCAGCACAAACTAGGGAAACTTAAAAGAAAAGGTCAAAGAAGTCTTAGAGCTATATTAAACTAATAGAAGTGGAGTATCCAAACCAATCTTTCAAAATCCTGAGAAAAACTGATCTTGTCTTCCTGGTCTTGTTCTCATTTTTCCTTCTGGGACAGCACTGTCTAAGGCTTTTGCTCCAATTTTGCAACCCAGATGTTGGCGCTTTGGTGAAAGATTTTAAGAGCGTTTTGAACCAAAAATGATGGGGGTAGTGGGGGAAATCAATGACAAAATCTGCTATGATACCTGTAGCAAACTTGCAGTTTCTAACAACAGTTGTTGGGTTTTTACTTCTAATCTGGGATTTGGTCTTTTCAAACAGCATCCATCAGAAAATTATTGCTGACACCACAGCTACAGGCTGATTACATTATAGTATTCTATAATTCAAATTTGTTAATTACATTAAATTACTATTACAGACCTGAAAAAATATCTATCATAGAAGCAGCAAGAAAAATATCAAAAAAAAGAGCACAGTGCTTCCCGCTGTGGCTTCCATCTCTCGCTTGCTGTGACAATGAGCTGGCTGTAATACTTCCAAGTTGGTACTACACCTTTACCACAAAATCATGCCACACAAACACCTGTGAAACCAAGAAAGCTATGCTACTGCAAACCATCACTTTCCTCTTGCAAAGTCAGTTTAGCACGAGAATTTCCATATACTTGTATCACTATAATGAAGCATGGGCTAAGGATATCCTGCTTTTGGTCTAATTCCCAATACTTTACATTTACTATGTTTACACACAGAAGATGGCAACCTCATGATGTGTGTTTTAACAAGAAAATCCTTCCTTTGTCTCTCTCTGTGAATAACTGAGCCACAAATATCACAAAACAAAGAAGAAAAAAACCCTCTCTACCTCCCCCAGATCAGAAGACAAACACTCTACAAAAGTACTTCCAGCTTCCCTTACTGACAGGTAATCCCTTGCATCCTGTACTACTCAAACTGAGCAGCTGAAAGGGAGCAAGGGGGAATGTCCAAAATCCTGCTGATGAAAGACAGTGAACTCTGCCCTGGAGCCCAGACATACAGCACCGGCAAAGCAGGTGATGGTGGGTTTTAGACCAGTTTGCAACTAAATTCTAACCTCATGACTGCTATCACTTTATAAAAACCCCTTAGAGGAATGTCATTGACTATGCATTTATAAGGGTTAAAAAGGAAGGGAATCAAGGGGCTGCGGCTTCGGTTCAGATGTTTACATTCATTCTTTTAAATATAGAATATACATTTGCAGTACCTGAAGCACCCTAACAGGTATCAAAGAAAACATGGGGAATTCATGGCTGCAGGAAACCATAAAGGAAGTGCTACAGCTGCAGATCAGGAAATATTTCACTTTTCAAATGCCCATTAACACTGTCTGTAGAGTGCAGTGTCTGACAGAGCACCCAGTTACTTATTTCAAGACCCGTAATGTACTGCCTAGTACTGACAGGAGCATTTCCTACCCTCTGCGTACAGCAAAACGGAGTGGATAAAGATTTGCAGCAAACTACAAGAAACTACACCAAAACACAACACGGAAGATCAGATCTGTAAAATTCTAGCTGTTCTGTGTTTCATGTGCAATGTGTACTTTGGAAGGTTATGCTGGTGTAGCAGAATGGCAACCACAGGGCTTCATGCACAGGTACAAAGCTGCACGATGAAGAGCCCCTCTTGCACGCTTCATCACTAATGCTATTCACACCCCAGTGTAACACTGTGGTAGCTCTCCTCTGGTTTTGGCAAAAGACAGACAGACAGAAGGGATTATCTACATTGGGTAGATGGATATCCATTACAAATCATAACATGTATTTTTAATTTTTCTTTGAAGAAAGCTAACGGGACTTGCTGCTGCTGTTTTCCTGAAGGTAACTGGAAAGGTAACCTAAATTCTTGAATCTTGAGCTGTTTTGAAATCATCTAAGCCTGACGCTAAACCTGAGCAGGCCTGACTTGAGATCTGGAGAAAAGGCTTGGCTAAGAGACCAGGTCAAGGCTGAGTCATCTGTTTCTTCCATATGTGGGTTTAAAAAGGAGAAACTTTCAAAGAGTTATAAATGGTCAGTTTGTGGTTTACCAAGTCTTCAGCCATGCCACGTATGGGCTACAGCCAGGTAAAACCCATATGACTACACTAAAACCCAAAGCAGGGAACTGCCACAATGCTAAAACAAAAAATCAACCGTGTTCACCAACACGTCCAAACTTCTTCCAGCTGGCACAGCATCTTTTCCCTTATCTAAACAATGTGCTGGAAGTTCTGTGCTGACTTACATCCTCTTCAGTTCCATTGAAATCCCCTCCTGAAGCACACGCCTTACCAAAGAAATGTTCCTGTTCTTCCCCTGCCCCTTGCCACACACAAGCCACCCTGTCAGAAAGGGAACAGTTGCTCCCCTTGGGACAGCTCCTCCTCCTGCTTCAGGAGTGGAGCACACGGTCACAGTAAGGTTGGGGAGGTTCCTCCAATAAATCACTGCAGGAATTCCTTACCGTCTCATTCCCTGCACAATTCAGCTAGCATAGGTTCTCTAAACCTCCCAAGGCTCCTTGTTTACCTTCCTTGCACTGAACACCACCAACTAAAAAGATGATACGAATATGTGATGCCGAGCAAAATAAATAAATCAATAAAAGGACTAACAGGAAAAACTATCGGAATGGTCTATCTGATGTTCTCTTCAAGGACCATGATGGCAAAACGGAAACTTTGTGAGAATTCCCTTGTGAAATGGAAAGCAGCAGAGAAAAAACGCAGGTGGCCAGATTCTGACCTGGTCTAAGCAGATACAACTCAGCAGTTACGAAAGCATTTATCTTCAGGTTTAATAATCACATCAGGTCTGGTCTCCCATGGCTACACCAACTCATATGATTACTATCTCTTCATACCTCGATCATCTCTTCCCACTGCTGCCCTCCCTAAAATTATTCTTAAGATTGCCAGCTTTAAAAAAAAAGGGGGGGCAACAAAAACACAAGCACTCATTGCTCACCCATTTCTTTGAATTCTTCATTGGCAAGTTGCAACCATGCTACGTCCACATCATTGAGATCGTAGCGACACACGCTGTCTGCTAAGGTTCGAATGTCAACATAGCCCAGCTCTGGAGGCTCCGAACCTGAAGAAACAATATACTTCCTGGGACGCGTAAAGGTGACAGCTTTCGTCTCAGACACAATCCTAAAACAAACAGACAGACAGACGTCAGGTATGCTGGGTTGCTGAGAGACTTGTTTCTAGAGAATTCAAAATGCCTCTTTCTAAGTGACTAACAATCATCAGCAATCGTCTAAGCAAACATCTTGCACCACAGAGAAAGCAGTACTGTGCACTTTCATAACGGATTGGCAGTATTAAAAGAAATTAATTGGAGTTGTCTAGAAACTCAACTCATTACCAGAATTCTAAATAAAATGAAAAGATTAAAGGACAGAGCTGTGCTTATTCTTACCTGAAATTCACAGTTGTTTAGAGTAGGAGCACTGTATTTATGTAGTGATGGCTGCCATATACACAGATGTTGAACTCTGTTTTAAGAATTTTTGTTTAAAATCAATCTCTTTAGCTAATATCAAGATCAAGAAAATTCAAGGAAAAAAAATAGTATTTCCTACTACATTTGAAGTTTTCTTTCTTACAGTATGTTTCTTCTGAATTATTTTTTTTTGGTGTGTGTTTGTATGTAGCTACAGAATTGCCACCTTTGTGAAATTCAGAAGGCCTTTCCACAGAGAATCAGTACTTTGCACTAGGTTCACCTTCACTTACCCAAGCAGATCCAATCTCTGGCACCCTGGGTCTGCATTTCCTCTTGCACAATCACTAATGTCATGCTGGGCCAAGCGCAAATATGAATCAGCTGCTACTGAAACTACCTTCTCTCAGGTTTTGGAGGCTCCAGGTGGCCAACAACCAACTATGAAAGCCTATTTTAGCTGCAAGCCAATTGAAATTTTGTTCAGCCACAGGCACTGGTTCAGGAAACGGTAAAGTACCTACAGCACATAACTTGTTCTAGGTCAGATTCCTGCAATGCTGCAACTTTGCAAAACCAGGAGCTGGGGGCAAAACCGCCCAGTTCACAAAGGACAGCAGTCATTCTACCAGCAAGCTGCTGACTTGCCTCCAAACGGCAAGACAGCTCTGTCAGTCCTCCTGCAGCACAGTTCTCTCAGTAGAGAACACTGCACCTTCTCTTAGTTAACTGCACATGCTGAAATTCAGATTGAATGAAACCCACTTCATGATGTAACACTGATGCCTCCAGGAGCAACAGGCCACGCTGCCAAATGACTGCCTCCTGCGGCACCAGTGTTGATGACTTTGTGGTAGTCTAGTGCTACAAGGGAGGAGATAGCACCGCTCCACGTAGACACAAGTTTCTGCTGCATACAGCCTAAGCTCCACAACAAGCAGGACATCCGCCACCCTATTTTGCCCACATCTGAGGTGCAACGTGTTAAGTCCGCCTATCAGGAGACCCTGATCTGCCACTACTGTGCTGCACATATAGATCTCAGTAAATCCTCTACCTATTTCGGTCTCCTGCACAGACCTAAATCTTCCCCTTATCTAGCTTTTTTCAGACAACAGTCTGAGAAATGGTGAGCAAGAGCCAAATGCTGAATTTGGGGCTTCTGAGGTGCAAAAGGGGACTGAGGAAGAATATGAATCTGAATGACCGTGCCAGCCTAACTGCACTGCCCAAACTGTTCCTCGTCAAAGTATTAAAATATTACAGACTACTACATCTCACAGAGAATTTACTTTAAACTGGGCACTGCTCTCTGAATCTTCTGTAACGTAAATTCTTTCCTGAGTACTTCTCCATGCGGAAATCATAACGTCTGGACAGCACCCTGCACGTGCTGGCTAAATACCACTGTAGTGGCACAGGAGAAATAAGCACGGGTAGTTTGGCTTCAAAACCAACCACCTTCATCTCTTTATTTCTGTGATAGAAAGAAGTAAAAAAAAGCAACACTTACTACATACCAAAAAGACACGTTAAAACTGAATTACCCATCTGACCGCGTGCTTGCGCTGAATCACCACATGGCCTCACTCCTTTCCCCGCCCTTCTGAACCTACCCTTGCTGCCCTGACCAGTCGCTACAAGGCCAAAACCTTTTATTGCCTATTAAGTACCTCATTAGCATCAGCTGTCTGTACTGTATTTTCCTTCTGTTCTACACCAGCTACTGTTTGACTATTGCTGATGCAATTTACAGAACGTGTTCCTCCCCTCCCAAAGTTAGGCACAGAACAGTTCCAGCACTCCAGCAACCACCACTCCAGGGCTCTCCAAGTGTTCTGTGAGGGAGCAAACAGGATAATAATCAGGCATCAGCGGGCCACTGGTCACAGCAGGTACTCACCAGTAGGATCATACAAGACAGCTCAGCAACTAAAAAAGAGTGGTGCCTCCTGTGCTGATACCTACAACTGTGGGTGCCTTCTTTCCCTCTCTCTTTTAGTATCTTACATGTGGAGCAACATCTCTGTTGGACACTGGCAGAAAAAAGCTCTCTCCGAAGTGAGTACCTGGATCTAATATAGCTACCAAACCACCTCCCTGAAAGATAGGAGGTAGTAATCCCATGGAAGGTCTCCCTCTGCTAAAATCCACAGGTCTCCTGGCCCTCCTGCAGACGTGGGAGACGCTCGAAAGAGAAAGCAGTGAGGAGAAGACAACATGAGCACACAGGTACAATATATGTGCATTTACGCAGGGACTGGGTGAGGCCAGTGTGGAGCAGGCTACGAGCACTGCAGGGAAACAGTATGCTCCCATGTTCTAAACTGCATAGCAGAGAGGAAAATGATGAGTTCTCCATGGAGCTCCAGGTCCAATTCTTCACAAGGAGAAAGAAGGAAAGGGTTTACCTGATATGTGGGTAAGTTCCTCATTGTACAGACCTAGTGGGGCTGCACAGTGGTCTGCAGGTTGCTGCACAGGACACAAAAAGCACTAACACACACTCCTGTAGTACCCCTATTCCAAGGTTAAAGCTGGCAGATGCAGACCTGATAGAAGCAGTGCAGCATTACCCAGAATTTTCTGCTGTATATCAGAGATTGGGCTGTTCCGGCCCCACCAGCACTGATGGGTCATTTGGTAATGCCTTACGGGCCAGCCTGGACTTACTCAAAGAGATCTACTATTATTAAATGGCAACGATCCCTGTTCTTCTTTCTCCAACTCCAATCCCAACTAAGCATAAAATAGATAGACAGGCTGCAGCACACTCCTGTCCTTACAACTGTACTGTTTAATTTGAAATGGAAAACATGACCTAAGTGTAACAAACAAGGTAAGGAAAATAAGGGTTTCTTGGAGAAGAGCTAGAAAATCTCACATTAATGTATTTAGTTACATGCACATCTGGATGGTTCTTAAAACAGCTGAAACATTGTACAACAAACAATTTCCTAAGTAAATGAAACAACCACAAAAAATAACATGAAACCAAAATAAATGCTGTGTTTTCTCTAGCCCTTAAATCTGGCTTGTCACTGTTCCTTGAAAGGAACCTATGGCTTGGAACTAAGCACAAGAAGCATCAGACAAGGGCTCTCCCAGCAATGCTGAGTGAGGCCAAGTCTGGGCTTAAAAATAGAAGCTATTTTTAAGGTTCTGTCATCACACTCCATCCTAATGCAATGCCAAAAATTATTATCTGACATTCATATTTCAACACACTGGCAGAACCGGCCTGACTCTTGATGTCTCCGACCATTCAAAAAGCTGAGGCAGGTTGCTCTTCGTCTGTGAGAACCAAGACCTTTCTAGCTAGACACTGTGGAATAAAGCCAAAGAAGCCAAGGCAATGTAGACATAAGCTGCTAGCATAAATGTATGTGTATTTTGTTTACATTCCTCCAAACTATACCTGGCTACTGGTTCTGGGATGGTCCCTGGGCTAACTGGCACCTGAACTCCCTTTTCCCACTCCTGCCTCCAGGGGTCTGCCAGCACATAGTATTCATCAGGGTTCAGCTGGAAGGAGTCATGTAACTTCATGGCAGTGATCAGGTCCGTTCTGAACACCTGCAAAGAGAGTGACCGAGAGAGAAAAATAGAGACACTGACATTTGATATTTACACTCTATGATTCACAGCTTCAGGGTAACCATGGAGCACAGTGTGTAACAAGGTCACTGTACCAACAGTGAGCTAACCCAGCCCACTGCAGGACAGAAGTTGAGCTTCATCGCAGGGAAAGGGGTAGCTGAAGGTGCAGATACTGATAGAATGACTTCCCGCTAACTCCACTAACAAGTCCTAGTGCTCCCCCTGCACTGCAGACATGATGCTAAAACGTGCTACCCACTTTTACCTCTGTTTTGGCTGCAATAAAAGCTACAGGAGCGTCGCGTCTTAAAACAGCAGCACAAGGAAGACTCGGGTTTGCTCCATGGCTTTTTGTTTTTTTTAAAAATTATTGGAGCTCTGACTAATCCAAAGACATTCTAGAAATTCCCTGTGGTAGAAATCAAGGCGTGACTCTACCATGACCAGCCACAAGAGGAAATTCTAAGGAGATGACTCTTTATGCAAGTATTTAAAATAATAACCCAAAAGACAAACTAAAATAAGGCCCAAACTGGAATTCTGGTGACAGCTCCACACTCAGCACAGGTGCTTGTTATTCGATCAGCTACAGACACCTCTGCATCATAGCTGTAATGTTACTTTGCCTTTGCAAAGGCATCCACCTCTAAAATATGCAGGATGTTTGGCAACTTTTGGGTTAGCAGGCATAAACAAGCAGCAATGCTGTCTGCAACAAGCTACAGAATGAAATAAAAAGGGATTCACTCTTACAGCAGGCGTGCTGTGGTACGGTTGTGGCAGCTTCAGTCTGGTTTCCCACTGCCTGTCAGGGCTGCAGAAAGCAACGGGTGCTATCACAGGCATCAGAACTACAAGCCTGCACTTGTTTACACGTCTTCCAGCTCTCCCCACCCTGGTCTGCCTGTAAGGCTGTAGACTACAGCAACTGCACTCAGCACTCCTCACCTCCACAACCACAAATTTTTAACTACTCAATGCCACATTCAAAGGAAAGGGTTAAAAGCAACTAGGTGACAGAAAATAAGCACAACCAGGACAAGAAAAAGGTATGTAACATCTTAAGTTCTCCTGCAGACTCCTCAGTTTGGCAGACGGTCAACAACCACCCAGCCCCATGTTGCAGAGTTACAAAGGAAAAGACAGACTATCCGGGCAGTGCTCTTAGATACTCTTATGGGGCTGCTAATGGGGCAAAGTGACACAACCTCCCAGTCTCCTACCCAGTCCCAAACCAATGGCAACACTGGCTGGTTTACGTTAGCTCCAGCCAACTGTTGCACATGGCTGAGGAAGAACCAGATTTATACAGAGTGCTAATTAGGCAGGCCTCACCAGGACAGCCGCTTCTGTCATACACTATTCACACACCTGAAAACTCAATAGATTCCCTATGATTTGGGGGAAGTATTTTAGAGAAACAGTGAACCTGATGGTTAATTATACTTCTGAGAACATTTCAACGTGTGATTTGCCTTACCACACTGCACACCTCGAAACCCCTCCTCCCTCCCAACACACACATACTATCCCACTTCTGTCTCAGTATGTTTCCGTTTCCACCCTGGTTTTGTCATAAAAATAGCATAAAATCATGACATTTTCCTTAACACTTGTCTTGACATGTTCAGAAAAACTGCCAACATTAAAAAATGAAGAATAATATTACCATATGAAGGAAAGGGTGAATGCAGGTAATGAAATACAATGAAATGTTTTAAACAATCAAATTACAAGTCCTGTGAGGCTCCAATCAAGAAATGAAAAATAAGCCACAAAGTAAACTGGCTCACAAAACAAACAAGCACAGCTGGCCAGGAGGCTCTGTACTTTCAAGTGATTTGAATTAAAGCCATCAAAAGTCAAATGAAAATAAGACTGAAATTATAAAATGGGACACAAAACTTGCTCAATCTGAGAGCCAAAGTAACTCAGGCTCTCACATGCGTTTGTCACAAAACTCCCTCAAAAGCAAAGCTAATGCAGAACCTGACAGCCAAGAAACTCTTTCCCAGGCCAATGGCCCTGTGACACCATTCTTTCTGCTCTAATTTCTGATGCAATCAGACTGCCTCGAGCAAAGCAGAGCTTACAGAAGTGCTGGCTCTCAGAAGCACTGAACACTTCAAATCTGAAGGGTGAAACCCTGGCCACGCTGAAGTCAATGGGAATTTTGCCACCAACTTCAATGAGACCAGGATTTCACCCAGGGAGTTTAGCAAGTGTCACTTTTCTGCCAGCACACTTATCATCAGAACAGCGTGCTGTGGCGAGCAGAGACAATGCAAACGGAGGGCGGGAGAGGAGGAGAAGGCCATGGAACAGAGCTGAAGGGAAATATATGAGAAGTCCATCCAGGCTGAGAAAATGAGAGAGAATAGCACAAAACTGCAAAGATTCTGACAACAAATGCAAGGAAAGGGAGAAGACAAAACAGAAGCACACAAAAAACAGCAAGATTTGTAATTATCTCAGATTATTTCTTGATAGCCTTTCATGAGGTAGTTCTCAAAACTGGGTCTAAGGGGCTACTTCTAAGGTATGTACAAAGACAACTAAGGAAAGCAAGCCTGTCACCAGCAAGAATAAATTTACCAGGAGTCTCCACATTCACCAATCAACCACCCCCCAAAAAAAATCAAAGGGGTCTTTAACAGCCAATAATCAAAACAGAAGACTGGAAACCACCAGTACTAGGTGTAGTTCTCACTGAACAACGAATGGGACTCTTTTTGTGAAAACTCTTCTCTGGGACCTATGTATACTGTCACGGGGGAGATTAGTAAAGCATGTTTTTTCTCAACACCAATCACTCACTAATGCATCAGAAATACGTGTATTGGGCAAGTATGTTAAATGAAGAAATTCCATCTCCCAAAGCTAATGCTTTCTTTGCAGGCTTTACAAAATCTGCAGTGTAGTATTTGCCTGAAGATAGGGAGGTTCAGCAAGAATATTTCCAAAGAACTGGATCGCCTTTATGTGTTACTAAGAGTTGATCCATCCTGGAAAGTTCAAAGATTTATATCTCCCTTGATAGGACTTCCTCAAAGCACTATGCAAGACAGAACCACCAGTAAGCAGACTTCTAGTTTCACAAGCACTTTAACAAAGATCACATACCATGACCCAATACCCAATACCCAATTTCATAGTTTATGAAATAAATACACCTAATGTAAATGTTCACAAATCAAGCTACAAATAAACCCTGATGCCTAAAATACTAGCGGACTCTGCAGCTATGTTGAATGGGTGTCAGACTATAACAAAATTTACAGATAGAAACTAGTGTCTGTGCCAACAGCTGAACTCCCCCACCTCCTGGCAAAAAGAAAAAAAAAAAAGGAGGGTGGGGGGTGCCAGCTACAATGTAGTGAAAAGAAAAGAAAATGTAAATCAGAAGAAATAGATCCATTACCAGAACACGTATATGGCTTTGTATTTGATAGATGTAACAAAATGCAAATCAAATTCCAGAAATACCTCAGAAGGTTTTCGATCTTCATGTCTGGAACACGAAGTTCTCCGATGTCGAGATCTGGAATGCTGGGACCAGGTGGACAGACCTAGGATACAAAAATGATCATTTGCAGGCACTGCTGCCATCTATCAATAAAAGCCTTTGCTCTCTCTGCACACCCAAGGCGGCCAATTGACTTCAGTGGGACAATATGAGTAAGGCAAGACAGAAGCAGGCTTCTCTGACAAACTTCCAAAAGACTCTTTCAAAATGAACCAGAAAATAAAAGTTACCTGGTCATAAACTTCTGTGATCACTCTTCTGCTTTTGTTTTGTTTGTAATTTTCTACCGATACATGCATGTATTGGCTGCACTGCACTTACCGGCCTTCCACCCAGCATCTGAAGAAAGCTACCTCGTAACATGCTTCCCCCTGAGCATCAATAAACCACTTTCTGCAGATTAATAACTGACCAGGAGGTCTGCTGATAGCCTGAGATATACTCTTTGAAGTTAATGTATTGATGTCCTAAATATCTCTATCGGTTACCCAATTTTTACCAGAGCAAGCCTTTTCAAAATGAAGCATGCTACCATGCACACAGAGTAGAGCCCAGAGTAGAGCTCACAAAACAAGCTGTTGACTCTTCTCTTGAGCAAATCTCTCAGTGTGGTTGTACGCTTTTTGTCTGCCTACTTATTTATTACATTCCAGAGAAATTATACCTTTTTGTCTTGAAACCTATTGACAGAGTCTCTGTCAGCTTTCAGAAATATTGTAACAGGAGAAAAGGAAAAAGAGAAAGAATCTACACTCCACTGACAAGGTGGTGTTTTGATACCAGAGTATATTATACCTGTGCAAATCAATTAATTTTAATTCGGTAAGATTTACAGGTACAGCAGGTATTTTCCACTGCCAACTATGCAGCAGTAATGAAAAAAAAGCCAATAAATCCTTACGGGCTGGAGAGATGAAGGACTTGTCTGTATGACAGGGAAGCTAGGACCTACATGTTGAACGCTGAAGGATGAACACAGATTCTGCAACTCTGGGCATTAACTGTAGACAAATATGACAGACCTGATGCAAAGGCCTTCCCACACTGCTCATTTCTTCACTGCCTGTGCACTCCTGTGCTAGGAGTAAAAAGCATAAGGCTATAGTCCGTAAGAGAACAACACATCATCCAGCAGAAACCTCTTGGGTTTAGAAAGCACTGTTCAAAACCAGACTGCATAGGATGGGCTAAGTTCTCCACTAAAAACAAAAATTATTTTCAAAGTCAACTGACTGTCCAACACTTTCATTGGAAAGATAGGACTGAGTAACAAGTCATCAGAAGAATTGGTTATGTTGTAGTTACGCTTTTGTCTTCTCTTTTCAGTTAGGAATACATTAAGTAGTCTGTCCCAATAAAAACCACTCCATAACAAAGCAATGAAAAACAGATATTATGCAGAACATGCATAATGGTCAAAATTGAAGTAAGATACGCAGCAAACACCTAAAAATCTTCTCTTCTGAGGTAAGAATATAGAAAAGATTATTTTAGACAAATGTTAGTGTTTTAATATAAAAGCTGGTGATTTGAAAGGTTTTTTAAAAGTCATGGGCCCTTTTCCTAAGCCCCTCTATTTTACAATTATAATTTTCTATTTCTATGAAGGGAAAAAAAGAAAAAAAAAAAAAGGAAAAAAGTGACCGACTGCCATTTACCAATATGTGTGGAAAGACAGACTCCAAATACCTTTTAACTACCATTCCATTTAAATCTTCTCTTGAAAACTAAAGAAAAAACACAAGCAGCAGTCTGAACTCCTTCTGAGAAGCTTATCAGCCCGTACCCAAACTCAACCTAAGAAAGTCAGAGGGCAATAAATGAAATCACCCAGTGTCAGATATATAGCCAAAATTCACGAAGGAAAACCACATTTTAACATTCAGAGAAATGTGTTTTCTTTAACCAGCACCTCACTAGAAGACCTAGACCACATACATACCTACACAGATTAGTGTTCGGTTCTCGTGGGTTCTGATGTTTTCCGTTGGCAAGGCATTAATATCTAACCAACTATCTGCCACTGAGGTATTCAGCTAGTTACACCACTGCACCAGTAAGTCAGAGACTTTGAAATTTCTAATTCATTTGTAGATCTGAGTGTTTCGTGCACTGTTGGACCTGGGGAAGGGAGTCTGCATACCAGATAAGGAATTAAGAACAACAAGCTGTATTGGCAAAGTGGAGTTTGATTCTGAAGTTTCTGTGGGAGAAGAGCTGGTGAGTCTGGTGACTTTAATACAGTTATTCCCAAGTAATGCATGCATCTGGAAAATTAGAGCAGTAGCTCTATGATGTACTTCTGGATCTTTACCCATGTGTTTTAATTCAGCTCTGATGACAACTTGTCATAAACTGAAGACAAGTAAGCAAGCATATGGGCTTTTTTTTTTTATATGTTAATATTAAAACACGGATTTCCAGGTCTCTCATGTCACAGAGAAGCTACAAAGGTGAGGAGTAAAATAATCCCCACCATATCTTCCATCTCCATTTCTTTACTGTGTCATCTGCAGATGCTACACATCAAAACAGTGTCTTAAATGTGTACTTCTATTTTAGACACAGTCCAGGTACACAAGGCTTAGACCCCTGGATTAATTAACTATTCCACGCAACATGAAAGGTCAACTCTTAGCACCAAAACTACAGAATCTTCATTTTAAATTACTATTTTAAAGCACTATACGAAAGCACACTACGTAAAATTTCCATGCATAAGGGACAACTGAAATGCAGCTAGCCTTCCTCAGGATATATTATAATGAGTATTTTTCCATGCTAACTAACTTCCTACAATGAATATGGGAAGTAATAGCTTCTTACATAGTTCTGTAATAGCTGTTTCCTTGCACATTACACACCATGTTTTCAGGAAGTTACTGAAGAGACTTGTATTTTTCTGAGCAATGCAAACTGACTGTACATAATACTAGGAGAAAAAGGTGGAAGAATTTCTCACGGGAACGAGATTTTACTACCCACTAAGATCTGTAACTGTAGCTAACAGGTGACCTTTGGCAAGGGCTTCACTTCAATAGGGACAACATTTACTCACTGAGTAAACAAAACCCATCTTATAAGACAGGCATTTGCAGATTCAAACAACCACCACCACTTAGACACAAAAACACAAGAAATTGAAGGAGCCAGTAAAATGACAGTAAAATATCCATCCAGTATTACATTTAACTGCTTCTGAAATCTCAAATAAGAGTTTCAACTCTGCTTCCACTAAATTAATAGCAAAATATCACTGCCTTCAACACTGCCAAGACCAGGTGACTGACCTAAAGCTGCTTTCATTAATAAGCAATCCACCCACTCCAACTATACCAATAAAAGTGCAGGAGGAAAATGAAGGATGTTATTTGTCTTTTAAGCATCCTTTCTGTATTTTCATACCTAATCCAGAAGAGGGACTTCACTAAAAGATAAAGTTCACAGGCAATTACAGCTACTTCAGTGATTAATGACCTGATTTTTATATCTAAATACATGAAGTAAGAACCATTCCTGGATTATATGGAAGGAACAGTCTACCGTGGTCGAAACATAAGACTCAAAACAGCTCTTAGGTACTACAAAAGCACACAAACGTAATGGAGTTATTTTAGAAAGATACCAGACACGTTTCACAAAAATTATCCTCTTGTATAAGTATGCAAAATTACTATATTCATCAACAGTTTTCTGAATACTAGCCTTCATCCCAAACTGGATTAGGATCATCAAGACTAGAAAAACAATTAAAGATCAAGACAGAGTTAAACTCAGTTTTCGTAAATTAATTTAAAAAAAAAATCAGGGAAGTCAGAATCACTAGGATTTGGAAGACATAAAACTTTTGTAAGATAACATTATATACCTCATGGGAGAAATGAGTTTTACAGCAGATGGAAAATTAATGAGATGTTAAGAGAGCCCATACTACCAAAAGCCACGTGAATAACAGTGAATATGAAAAATACACAACTCCAAAGCACAAAGCTAAACAAACACATCTAAAACATGCATCATTATCATCGTTAAACATCACAGATAAAATGCATCTTATTAAGTGCCTATCCTGTTACAGGATCATGCAAGTTAAGGATCAACATCGTAGCCCAGCTAACATCGTCACGCCAGGAGATACACCAAGACCATTCCGATTCTTTTATTAAATCATAGAATGGTTTAGGTTGGTAGGGAGCTTAAAGATCATCTAGTTCCAGCCCCCCTGCCATGGGCAGGGACACCTCCCACTAGACGAGGTTGCTCAAAGCCCCATCCAACCTGGCTTTGAACGCTTCCAGGGATGGGGCGTCCACAGCTTCCCTGGGCAATTTGTTACAGTGCCTCACCACCCTCATAGTGATTCTTTTTTCCTAATATCTACTCTAAATCTACCCTCTTCCCGTTATAGTTAGGATCCTTCCAGACAGCTTAGGTGTTTGTATGTGTTAAAAGTTTTTCATCACCAAGAAAAATGGGAGGAGGATTATACTCTTACTACTACATGTCTGATTTCCCTTTGCATTTATCCACTTACAGACAAAAAGCAAAAAGAAATCCCAAACCACGAACAAGGTGTAATTCACAGCAAGAGAGGCAAACCTCTAACACACGACTGGTGCTGGAACGGCAACTTCTAAGACTCAAGTAGGAAAACTTTCTGTTCCCCTAGGCTATTATATACACCTTACACTGTAAATACAGTGGTTTTATAATACCGCTACAGGGTGTATATAACACATACACCTCCTGATAATAAAAGAAAGCAATCAAGGAGTGTGAATTCTTTTTACATTATTTGTGAAGGACACACACTTCCCAAAAGGAAAAACATAATTTTAACTGTATCAATTTATTAAATGATCTGTCAAGAATATGTTTTGATTCCAAAAAAGCCCATCAAACCAGGAAATTCCTTGGGACCAATAAAGCAATTCAAGCCCTCGGGGAATTCTACCCCACAACTAATATACTACTCAGCATGAGCAGAAAAGGCTCAGCTATTATGTATCATGCACAAGGCTGTTGTAAAGCCACCTGCAAGGCACCCAGCTGTGTCCCTGGAGAACTACCTGCTGCTACAGCCTCTGAACGCTTCAAAGCCTCAGATTGCCGGGCATCTGAAAGCACTTCTCCCACCGTAAATACACTCCCGCTACACCATTACACCAGGCAGCACAACAGAGCAAAACATCCCTGACACGGATGTATGTCTGGCTGTCACTTCTGTTTAACACTGGCATTTCCAGCTGCCTATACTGTTCCTCAACTCACTCTGAGACCAACTAGGTGCTGCTGCCAACACTCTGTCAGAAAGATCTGCAGCCTGAAGAGAAAACATAGATGCTCAGAGTCTCCCCATTTGCTGCCTGGCCCACAACTCTCCACAGTAAGGCTTTATGTCACTTAGACGTAACTCCACACGTCTAGACCCAAGTTCCAGCACAAATAAACAGAAGCAGACTATTCTAAGGGCAGTTTTCCATTATGTTAGGTATAGAAAGGAGCTGGCTATGCAGAAGTCTTCACAGAGAAAGCAGCATGTATGCAAACACAACCTATGACATCGTTTCACATAGCCAAATTCCCCTTCTCGTGTTTCTGTTGCTGGAAAATTTGCCCATCTCTATTCCTTATCTTTACATAATAGCGTATTATTATACAATAATTTAATTCAAGATCAAAACAGAAAAAGCAATGGCCTTTTATTTCTCGTCAACACCGATCCTACTCAAAATTTAGTGTCATTTGACAACTACCCAACTGCAGCTGCTGAACAACACATGGATCTATATGACCTCTGCAGTGCTTTATGGCAACGTTACACAATTGCTCAGTACCAGACACACGTAACAAACAGCCTTTGCCGCTCCCTGCCACAGCAATTCAATACAAGTTTCCTCCTATGATCCCTTTTCTCAGTAGCACACACTTGGGTTTTATAATCTCAAAGAAGACACCCATAACCATGCACAGGCACATGTTGCTCTTCTAACAGTGAGGAATTCCTAGACCCCACCTTATTTTTTATTACGAGACCCAAGTGCCACTCTAGCTCCCTAGCCCAAAGCTTCCCACTGCAGCAATGTTTTACCATAAGAGTATAAAAAGTTTTAGCACAAGTTTAGTACAGGTTATCAAAGTCAATTGGAGCACCCCCCCAAGCTAGCATTCATAGGTTGATAACATGATGTTGTCAGGCCTTAGAACTCCAGTGGAGTTAGGTGTACTCAATATTACCAGTCTTGTAAAGAAAAATGTGCCTCTCCAAAAATGATAGTGATGATTATGTGATGGCCCTTCCTCAGATGTGGTATCTTATCAGCCCAGGTAATTCTTTCAAATCACTCAAAAAAAAAAAAAAAAAATCACTCAGTACTCAAAAGCGTTGCAACTTCACCAAAAGTCACCCTGCCCCAGTGAGCCTAACCTTCAGGTAAGATGCTAGCTCTGACCATCTGTCATCACTCCAAATACCACAACCCTTCTTCAAAAGCAGAGCAGTGACTGCTAAACTTGCTGCTTTGCCCAAATCCTAGCACTGTAACTACGTTACATTCTGTTGGTTAATCACAAACCTTCACCTACCGATGAGTTCAACTGAAAACCAAAAAACGGTTCTCACTTCCTTTTCATAAAATGCTGCACAGCATTAGACGCACTGCTAAGTAATTGCCACATTTCAGGCCAGCAGCGGCTGCAATTCTGCAGTAAATGATGTACACACCTCAGGTTATGTACTCGGCAACCTTTGCGAAGGCACTCTGGGATCCATCTCAAACACAACGGGAATCCACTGGGATGAAAAGCCCTTTCTAAATCTAAGATCCCCATTATTCAGTCGGAGCAACGGATATTAGCAAAATATGTTTAACTTTAAAATAACATTTGTTTAGCAATGATAGAATAAGGGTCCATCTAAATTACAGAACTATATTCCGTAATCCATAAGTATTAAATCTTTCATTTCTCAGAACAGATGTGAAACCTTGTAAATCTTAGAAGCATTTTTCATCTGCAAGTGTCTTCAGTTCTTCTCTCAGACACTCTGCATGTAGGAGTATGATAAATTGATAACCCCTCCAAGAATAAATGAAGAGGCATCGTGGGAGCAAGTAAAGTGTGAAGAAAATCATGCTCTGAATTCCTTGCTCATGGAAAACAGTGACCGAACTCTCTTTGACATCAAGGAGGGCCTGGATTTCACCCAACCTCCACACGATACAACTGTCTGAGCTTCAGCTCGTCTCAAACACAATCTGTCCACGTGTCCAAGCAACTTGTGCAAAAGGAATGCCCTGAGGCTATAAATGGAAACTACTCCACCACA
Organism: Ibidorhyncha struthersii; assembly: GCA_013398815.1. Classification (NCBI taxonomy): domain Eukaryota; kingdom Metazoa; phylum Chordata; class Aves; order Charadriiformes; family Charadriidae; genus Ibidorhyncha; species Ibidorhyncha struthersii. The sequence continues at coordinate 1,453,018 of VZSZ01006634.1, forward strand.
CAACTTTATCTCACCAGGAAACAAAGCACATGGAATATTCAGCACAAACCACCTTCGCAGATTTACAGACCAATGAGGCTAAAAAGTCAGGTCAAACGCTGAGCAGTAAAGATAAAAGAGCTTCAGCATCTAACATTTAATTAGAGGGAGACCTGGAACTATGAAGAGGGGGAGTTTTTTGCAATGGAGGAGCAAGCTGAAATACAATGTAATAAAAATTGCTTAAAAAACTACCAAAGCCCTAGCCAGCCATGCGGAAAACAAGGACGTAATTGAGTTTGAGGTAAACATCACTAATTTACTTAATACAGGTTTTGAAGAAGACGGCATGTACATCACAAGGCTTTTATGACAGGCCTGGCTAGTATTAACGCCTATTATAGTTGCTGTAATACATTATCTGGAAAGGGACAGAAACTAACAAGCTGCCAGATAACAAAAAAAAAAAAGGATTACTCGGAGCTGGCAATAATCTTAAACCCTTCCCCCCCAAGCCTCTCCCAATATCATTCCTCTGTATTTAGACAAAAGTTCAAAATCCAGAACTATGCCTGCAGCCATTTTTCATTCAATTATATTTCATGGATAAAATGTTCAAAAGTGACCCATAATTTCAGAAAATGAAATCTCTGAGAACACAGTCAGATATTCAAGGACTAACCGCAGAACTGCTGTGCACAACTTTCACTGACACCTCTTGCTCAGTACTTCAATTACGCTATTTTGTCCTCTGTCTAAATGAGGATTTAGAACTCTGATTTTAAGGGGACACAGCTCAAAAATTTTTGGTAGTTAGGCTGAAGGACACAAACACTTCTGGGGGCTTAAAGTCTGTACTTGGCTTTTGGGAAAGAATCAAGTCAGAGGGCAAAAAAGAAGTGATGAGAAAAACAAAGGTTCTGTCTTTAAGCTGCAAGGCTTTGAAATACTGCAAATAATATATAACCACCCACACTAAAAGACCTTACGTAAGTTAGTAAATACATGTATGTACCCTAGGACTGCAGCCGTGTTCTTAAGCGTTCATCTCTTCTGTATTTCACCCCTAAATGAAAATGATTCTCCCTTCTTTCATCTCACAAAAGGAGAGCACCTTTTTCTCTGAGCTACAGATGCTTCTGTCTACAGTATAATACATTTTTAGTGCTTGGGGTATCAGGTTTGTTTTTGTATCACCTTGTGACTACCAAGGAAACTGATTCAGTTCAGTGATCTAATGGGAAACAATCGTTGTGTCTTCATTTATTTTTTTAGATAAATTTCATTATTAGTAGCATCATTATTATTACCTTATAAATATTCAGGTTCCTGAGTTCAATAAAATAAAACATGTACTTCTTCATGCCAAAATATGTTCCAGGTGGCACTAGTCTACACTCTGGAGTCTACCCCAGAGAAGCATCATTATTCAGGTCACTCCAACAACATTTATCCAGTGACATTCATGATGAATCTGAGACGCCTGATCACACAGTCTACTAAGGCACTGCATGAAAACTCAACTTCAAAACTGAAGAACCTAACAGTTAGAGGCCAAATCCTCACCTTGGGAGATCAGGGAGAGCAGCGCTGAGCTCTAAGCTGAAGAACTATAGCATTCACTTATGGTGGGAATGCAAGAAGCGCACTGGAGGGTCAAGAAGTGCCACTGACTGAAGAGAAGCAGATGTTTGGCAATAGGATTCCAACCAAGTGTTGATTAAAATTTCAACTTTTCAATTAGAAGACAGCTGTTTGAAGTGCTCAGAATAGTCTATTTAATTGTTTTCTGCCTCTGGAAACTCTTAAGAAGGAAATATAGCCAATGAAAAAAAGTCTTCAACATAAAGCCCAGAAATTCACAGAAATTTTTACCTTTTATTTTTTTAGGCAATAAAATTTGCTTACCCTTCTAACACTAGTATCAGTACAGTGAATCAGAGATACTACTGACAAAGTAATAATACAGAAATTAACATAGTGAGAGCAATCAGTAGTTCTACTAAAGGTAAGAAAAGATTAAACAAAGGTGAAATCTGTAAGGGGAGACCCTTGACATTCAAACACAGCTGCAAGGAACTACCAGTATCTCCTGTAACAGGAAAAGTGGAGAGAAAGGGTCTGAGCGTCAGACATAGTTCTCAGGGAAGTGTGAATGACAGAAAGCCTTGGAGATGCTGACCCCACATTAAATGTTATCTCAGCTTCTGATTATTAACCCTTCATATTTTTGAACATGCGTATAGTAATAGAATGAATACGCAAGAACCTGTATCTGAATTTGCCTAGTAACTTCGCAAGGAGAAAAAAGCTAACCGAGTCAAGAAAGAAGAAGTGTAATGAAAGGGAAGTGGTATGTATTTCAAATAATACATGAAAATAATTTTAAAATTTCACTGCCTTTTGCCATGTAATTTATTTAACAAATAGTTATTCATATTAATTAGGCTTGAAAATAGAGAGATCACAAAAGGGCAAGGATTTGCTTTTCTGTTCCTAACTCATTTTCTTAGATCTTGATCTACAGTACAGATGAAAATACAGGTTTTTGGAAAAAGTAATTCAGTAAGTAGACAGCTCTATTCCAGATAGTTATATATGAAATGACATTACAAACAAGCATTATAATCAGCAACAGATCAGTCAACTGTATCTATTTCAGAACTTCAATTCCAAGATTATCTGCTTCATATTTTATTTGGTAAAGCCCGTAACAGAAGGCTCATGAAGGGATCAAAGACTAAAAAAGAACAGGTAAGAGAGTGAAAATAAGCACTATTATCAAAATGAAACACTATTATATAAAGCTGCTAGGGAATGAAAAAAGGGTAAAGCAAAATTCTAATGAAAGGCATCACATTTGCTGCTACTTGTCTATTTTACAAGTAAAAACACATCTTTCTTTTGGGGAAGTACAGTTCAGCTTTGAGAAAATAAACCGACTTCAATTTTTATAACCCCAAGTGAACTTCTAATCAAGAAAAAACAGGTCTGATTCAGAATTTTTTTTCTCCCAAAATCCCCCAAGTGCAGGTAGTTCTCCAAAAACAAGCCAAATCCCACACCTCTTAAATAGATTTTACTCAAGCCTTATTTGGACTAACTCCTAATCAGCTTGCTAGTTCTCACCGCCTCCAATCCTTTTACCACTCCTTCATTTCAACAATAGCTTGCCTAAGGTTGTTTTAAGGTGCAGATTTGGCCATACCTGAGCAGACTCCCAGGCAGCACAGACACACCTAAGAAATACGCATGCAGGTGAAGCAGTCACCTATGCAGGGCCACAGTGCAGCACAGGGCTATGTTCGCAGAGTAAAGCTTTCAAAAGCACCTGGAAAACCTCCCTGATCACTTTCTGTTACATTTCAGACTGAAGTCTCACAGAAGACCAGATTTGAAGATGTGCACCCAGATAGATCAAATTAAAACCAGGAAAATCTGACAACTGGCTAAGCTGCACCGTTGTCAAGTACAATCAACTTGCTTGTTTGGGCAAATAATAACACCTTGGCACTTTTCCCAAACTGCCCTTTTATCCCCTCCCGCCCCNAAAACAGTTAAAAAAAATACATTCTGTATCCAAATTACTAATATACTGAATTCCAATTCTTGGAAGTTATTCCTCAAATAAGATAATCTTCAAACAAAGTAAGGAACAACTTTTATGCACCATCAATCTTTCCTACTTAAGTTTGAAGCAATATACCCTTCCATTGCATAAGAGTATGAGAACACTGAAGCAAATTTAAAATCCTAATGCAAACTTCTATTAAATACTAAGCTGTGGACAATGCTAGCAGATGTCTCCATGCAAGTTCTGTCTTTGTAATGATAAATTATGCTGCTTGCAAAGATTTAAAAGATGACAACCAAGTTCTTCTCTTCTTTTATCTTATCAACTAACACTGTATAGTCAATACGNTATAGTCAATACGGGGGGGGGGGGATCCTGAATCTACCTGTGCTCAGAATGACTGAGTTCAAAACTAGATCCTTACAATAAATATTTCTACCAGTCCATCCAATATGCAAAATGCCTCTGTCACATAAAACGCTGCATTAAAACATGTTTTCAAACTCATAACCTACTGCACTTTACAAGAAAGGAGCACTTACTGCCATTGTCGTCAGAATCCTCGCTGCTGCTAGGAAGCCGACGTCGTTTCATGATCTCCACGGGAAACAGCAGGCAGCCTGCAAAGCAATGAGACAGCACTTAACCCAAGATAATAATACACAGTCATCAAGTTGTGTTTCTGATGGCATTTGAGGATTTACAGCACATAAAGGAAAACAAACAACTTTAAACAGCATCTGAAATATGAACAGTGAATATCTCAAGGATGCTTAATTAAGTAGTCATCATACGAGCAGGTGAGCAAAACTGGAGAGTATCGATGACAATCCCACCAACACCTTCACCCCAAAATAAAAACATATTTTGGTCTGAGAGGTCTTAGAATCACTACATATCTGCAGTCAATGTGCTTAACTTTCCCTGCCCATTCTGACACTAGATTCGCAATACAATAACATTCTTACTGCTTGTGTAAATATTTATTTGGCTAACATGTTTTTAGAACCATTTTATTCCTGTTTAAAGTGCCAGATTTACAAAATCAAAGATTAAAGTCATCAACTTACATATATTAAAAAAGAAAGCCAAGCAAGCCAAGTAGCAAGCCAAGTTTTCTCGGACTAACTAAAGATACATCATCTATGCCCTGCAAGGCACCACCCTCTAAGGTACGAGAGTTACTTCCTCCTGCAGGCACATTTTGAGCGCCATGCCTAACACTAACTGTTCTTCAGGAGTCAGACAACCAATTGATTACACAGAAGCTCCTCCAAACCGCCAGACTTCTAGCAATATTGAGTTCAACTGCATGTGAACCAGCGATGTAAAGGCAAAAAAGTTCCGTATCTTTTTAACTGCTATTTACAGGGCGTTGGCTTTTTTGCATGTATTCCCTGTGGAATGAAACCAAATTCAGAAAAATTAAGGAAGCCGTAAATAGCTAGTCAGCATGTACATGTAAAAAGCTATTGAAAAGCCTTAGTTGAAGAGCAGAAAAAAACATGACAGGACAAGTGCAGAAAGGCATATCCACCATAAGTTAAACTGACAAGGACTCTAGATGCACATCAAATCCCCTGAGCCTTTGCTTACCACATATCAATCGTGATATCAACAAGATCTGGGTGTTCTGCTAGCAGCAAAGCCCTCATACATACCTCTGGGGCACAGATTTCAAAAACAGATGCCAAAATACTTTTTTGCTTCTAGGTAGGTGCAGAAAATCTAACCTCCTCATTTTCACGTGAGTTGGGATTTCCTAGAAACCTTTCAGCAAAACTCTTTTCATTGACCCTTCAGTATACAGTTGTTTACTACAACTTTGTTCACTGAGAACGTCTCATTGTAATAAACTCAATAATGGTTTCTCAACTTTTATAAAACTAATTCCCAAAATGAGGAAACCCAAAAAGCCTAACCAAAGCCTGGCACTATTTCCAAAAAAGCACAAAAGTATCTTCTCTTCCAAAAGTGATTCATATAAAAAGAAATAAGCATTTTTTGAGGGAATTCATTTTATCATCACTAGCAAACCACAACCAACTGAACCCAAGACTTTATTTTACACTTCCAGTGAACTTAACATAGTTTGTAAGAGCCCAAGCACTGCGAGATTGCCTCCTTTTTCATATCATACATGCAAAAGTGGAAGCCTCCCTCCCACAGAGTGACTTTCCAGAGTGGGATTTAATATGGCTGTCTTTGAAACATGTAACAGTTTAGAGCTGCAAACTTTGTTCAGTAAAGGTAAAAAGAAGCTGAACAGTTCACTTCACCAAAACCTTTTGCCACCATTTCATAGAGTAAATAATCACATATAATGTCCGATGCTAGAGAATAAAGAACCATAAATGACAACCTCTTACAGTGCTAGAAAAATTCTCTTTGAAGCAGACCGGAACTCTGTATGTATGGCAGATGGAAATGCTGCCAATGAATAAATACACAGACCAGCCTAGACCATCAAAACCATCTGAATACAGAGCTGGTATAACTGTAGCGGATCCAGAGCCAATTTCTGATATGGTCACTCATAAAGACAGAAAGCCAACATTCAGATCCAAAATGGGCTAAGGCAGAACTGAAAAAAAACAATTAGCTGCTACAAGGCCAAAACCAGAGGGTAAGTATCTATTCTGTAAGGTACTTTTTCTAGTAGTTCACATATTTTTCCTGTAATTTAAATATTAACAATAGCAATGTAAAAGAACATACTCACTTCGAATGCAAATATCTCCCATAAACAAAGTAAAGAGGACATGGAAGAAAACAAAGAAAAATTAAGTTATCTCAGAAATGTAACTTGAATACTCCTGGTCAAAATCCTCACTGCTTGGTTCATTCCCACATGGTCTGAAAAGTACTAGGCACCGCAAAGCAAAATAACATTGTGTTTATACACTGAGACACACTCAGGAGCTTGCAATCAATAAGAAAATTTGAAATTCTGCTCCTCCACATCTTTTTGGAGAAGAGTATTTTGAGCTCATCTTCTCCTAGCCATACCTTCTCCAAGTTCACAAAACACGGAAAGACCCAGAAGCTTCTCCTTCCTACTACGTATCTTTAAAAAACAAAATAAGTATCTTTTTCATTATTGTTGTTGTTTAAAGGAGAGGGTGGTATTCACACATCCCAATTCAAGCACTCTCCACAGTTCTTCAGGAAATAAGCCAGAACAGAAGCCGCTTGCCTGGAGTACAGAGTATTATTAGGTAAGGCAACTAATTTCCTTGTCCACTCTAGTTGGGTTTCTGAAGTTGGCCACATTGAAAGCCTGTGTTCTCAAAAGCAACATTAAAAGAAATACCTCATTTGATGAAGCTTTCTATGAGATTCCTTTACAGATGCAGATGGAGTTAAAATCCAGACATCTCATTGTCCCATCTTTGAACCTAACCTGAGTTTACAAGGACCTAAATCACAGATGGAAAAGCAGCATTTGGCTTCAAGAGCAAATCTCAAACCTCCTAAGATTACCCCCCTAGAATTTTTGTCATTAGAAGAAACAGAACAGCTTTTTTTCAACTTCTAAAATAATTTTAAACTGTTCCCACCAGATGTTCATATCCACAGTTCAGAACACACATTCTAGAGATAACACTAGAACAGCTAATAAGAACTACAACCACACAGATTTAAATGCTGCTGCTCTTAAAGGTATCACAGTGCCTCTGCATGATAGACTATCGGTTTCTATCAGGTGATGATGACCTCCAAGTCACACAAGAACTGCATTAAAAATAAACACAGATTATGGATGGCAATGGTTGGGTGCAGATTGAAGGTGCAAGCTGTCCCTGTTCAACCACAGACATACACATCTTCCCACCATGTTTAGAGAACATTGAATTCAAGTAACACTTTTTTAGTCTTTGAGAAAAAAAAAAAAAACAAAACAAAACAACCAAACTATAGTAACTCATTCTTCATGGGACATCCTTAACTGAATATAAGGTGGTTTTATACTGAAAAAGGCATAATGGAAAAACTATCAAACTTTTCAGTAACATTACTTATCTCATTCTCTTTCCTAATCTGAAATTTGAGTGCCAGCAATAATACTTTTCTTTGAAATTCTCACTCTTCACAGTCATGAAAATGTTGGTATTTTTCACTTGACTTTATTTTGACATACACTTAATATACTCAGGTGCACATACAATGCATCTGATCCAACTCTCATCTCATTAAAACATATCCTGAAAATGAAATAGATCTGTCAATTCCAGCAGGTCAAAGGTAAAGAAAGGCAGGTTCATCAAGACTGACTGTACCAGGGCTAGTTTAATGGTACAAACTGGCTACGATCATTACGCCGGTAAGTAAAGAGAATTCACTTGTAAGCATAAAAAGGGTAACACATTTAGGCCAAGCTTTGAGATTCATACCGATCATAAGTAAAAATGATGCACTCAGCCTGCAACACTTGCAGGACAGGAAGAGACCACCCCGGTTACTGAGCTCGATTCCCAACAACTGCCTGCAACCACATAATTGCTGTTTAGTCCAGAAGTTTCCACAAAACATTCACTGCACCCACACATGCCACAGAAAAACTTCCCAACCCCCTTTGCAAAATGAACACTTCTCTGAAGCAAGGAAGCAGCCAACCAAACAGTGCCCTTGAACCCTGTATCTTCTATCACAAACATTTCTACAGTTGTTTGTCCCAAATTCTTACACCGGCCCCAGAGGGGCATTTGCCCACGTACTGTTCACTTGCAGAGTAAGCCCAGCACTTGAAAAGCTACGACAGAGTCCAGCAGCCTTAATGTCATAAAAGGCTGCTGCACCACCAGCCCAAACATTCCCTGAGTTTTCAGTGACACGTGTAAATTCCCAATAACCCAGCAACTTCTGTACATCCTTTCAGTTTCATTTCCTTGAAAGATGATTGTTTCTTCATGTTAAAACCATCCTTTCAGAAATCAGACGGACCAACACACAGCATGCTGATAGTTATTTCTCCTGAGGGCTCTGTTATAACATTTACCCATTTTTGGGGGGGGACTCGGGCAAATGCCAGTCTTCAACCAAACACAGCTTTATAGAAACAGCCGTGACTTTGCTGGCCATGTTACCCCATTTCCATGGGTGGACAAATCATCTAAGAGGGCTTCATGCAATCACACCACTGCAATAAACGGCATAGACGGGGCAGAGACCATGACTTTCTAGCCACCAAGCCCCCTCAGATGAGCCAGCCATAGCAGGACAGTACTGGTGAGGCTGGCACAGCTTGTAACATGCTCTGCTGCACTGCTCCAGAGGCTGAAGGCGCTTGTGCTTCAATGAGGCATGTCACCAGTGGCTTTTCCATCCTTTTTCATGGTGCTAACTCTGAAAGCTAAGCCCTGGGTTTTACTCATTGATTAGGTACAAACTTCAAACATACAAATGTAACTCTGGATTCACCTGGTACAATTGTTTAGGTGGTTTTTAAAGGCAAGATTACAACACCTGAAACGTTTCCTCTGGCTGCTGTATTTTGGAGAGAGCACTAAGCCTTTTTCAAACTACTTGTAAAATGCTATGCAAATGGAATGACTAGATGATAACCCACTATAATCAATGTCAGGCTACAAAATAAAATTTGGATTTATATATCCTCGTGCAGGTGAGCAACAAACATCTAACTCTACACAAACCACTAGATACAGTTAGGAATACAGACATTTCTGTCTTCCCGCTATTTGCTGGCAGATGCAGTGCAATGGGTTAGAATCAGCAACACAACACAGTACAGCAAATTCACTGTTTTTACCAGTATGCGTTATCATGCCTCTCCGTTCTTAGCTCTGCAAGAGATTCATTTAAAAGAACCAACAAAAACCAAAAACTACACTGGACAGCAATGCCAAGATCTTTCCTTTTACTTTTTTTCTCCCACACTGAAGTCCGAGGAATTGCACAGATAATGGTTAAAAAAAAACCCAAACCCTTCCTCAGAGCAGAAATCCAGACATTACCCCATAAAACTGGCACGGCACGGCAGTGTGCACAGACGTACACCCATGTGCAACGCACCACAGAACTTTTTATGCTACTCCTGTGCAATTAAGAACACCGTATACTTTTTTACTCAGTTTGACCCCAAGTAGAGCAACGATCAAAGAGAAAGATGTAAAGTGTGTCAGTCTTTGTTATGCAAATAGCTAAACAGAACGAGATTTTAAAAAATAATTACTACATGAAAAAATCTACATCCTTAGGTCAAAGGTTTTACATAGCACAATTCTTACTAAAGTACTTTTAAGGGCTATATAAACCTCTGGGTAAAAAGAGTGTATAATTCAAACTCTGACAGACAATTAACTGTAACCGTGCTAACGGGTGTCACTACAATAAACTGCACTGAACAGCTGCAGAGACAGAACGGGAAGAAAGCAGAATTATGACAGATGTACACCCTGAAGACAAACTGAAAAACTGGCTTTTCCTGAAAGTAACCCACTAACTGCAATGAAACTAAGACCCAATTATCTCTAGTACAAAACACTTATTGTACAAATAGAAGTAGTGTGACACAGTCTCAACGAAATGGATAGTAGATGAAGACATTTGGCTTCCACTACTGTACTCTTCTTAAACAGCTTGTTTATGACACCACCCAAGTCTTCACCAACCAACACCTGACATTGACATAGCAAGAAAAAAAAAAAAAACTTTTCTTCTATGCCCAGACAAAAAAAAAAGGAACTACAACAGAAACAAATTACACTATTGAAATCCACCTAAAACTTTGTAATTTCTCTTTATCACCTATGAAAGCTTTGATAGTGACATTTTATAGTCAGGAAGATATAAGAAGAGTTCTTAAATTAAATACTACAGCATTATGTAGCACAGTCCACAATATAAAAAAAAGCCACAGACCTTAAATTTGGACAAAAAAAAACCCTCCAAGTCTCGTGAAACAAAAAAGTATGTTCCAAGGCCAAGAGTGTTCTCCACAAGGAACACTTCTACTGACTTCAGCACACCTATTCCAAATTTCCCAAGGAAAGGCAGAAGCACCATTTAGACATATCAGCCCAACACTTTCTCAGCAATCCACATGCTCATTTATGCACCTGTGCAAGTCAGCTCATAATGTTACCTTACAACCTGGGCAGTGGCAGCAAATTATTCCCAAACTGCGCTGGTGAAACTGACTGCCCAAAATCTTGCACAATGACAAACTGGGCTTCGTGAATTAATTCAACCCACCCTGCACCCACTGCAGTTCATCTCTTCCAGCCAGAAAAAGCTGTCAGTTCATCTCTTCCAGCCAGAAAAAGCTGTCAGCTTGGTCAGCTCCAGCTGAAAACAGGAGCACGAAGCAGCAGTCCTAACCACATGGAGAAAGCATTTGAAGAAAGACTGGAAGTTTTGGGGTTTTTTTTTTACTATATTCTGTGAATTGGGAATGAAACCAGAGAAGCTGGAGGGGAAATTTGCAGCTGTGAGGGAAAGGGGGAGTTTATTATTATTATTTTATTTTAAACATATGTATTAAACATAGCTCAAAAGCAGGGAGCAAGTGGTATCTGAAGCCAGAGGGAAAATCCTGCCACTAAAACGCACAACCCTTGCTGTTTCAACAATATCCCACTGAGTGTGAGAAACCTCTAGAAACAAAATCATAACAAGCATATTTTGGCGTAACTTTTATGAAGGTTTTAGGTTTGCAAGTGCGGGCAGCTTTTGACTTTCTTAAAAGACAGCGCCTGCTTAAAAAGGAAATTATTCCAAATCACAGCTAAATCCTTCCCTAAAAAGAAAAAACGGGGCTAGCATAAAAGCCTCTTCCCACTTTAACATTAAAATGCCAACCAAAACGTGTTGCTAAACGCTATCGTAATTTCTAATACTACCTAACAGCGCTAAAATGGCAGCTAATACTTGGAAGGGACCCTCCAAGGAGCGGCAATCTATTTTTAGCGCTCGCGTGCAGCCACACGGACCGGTCGCTTGCATGTCACAGAGGGCCAGCTCTTCCCGGAGGGCTGACGGGGCTCAGGATCCCACCGGCTTCCACCTACGGGTGAACATCATAAACTTTATTCGAATAAAGCCGTCGGCTGCACGCAAAGGAAGAGACCGAGGCAGGAGTTAGCCCGAGGCGCGCGCTCCGCCCGGGGAGCGGGGCTGTGGGAAACCGCCTCGCAGGTGAGCGGTGCTTCTCACCCACCCGCCACGGACGGTCGCCACCCGCCGGGCCAACAGTTGCCAACTCGGGACCGCCTTTCCAGAG
>VZSZ01006635.1:0-26702 GCA_013398815.1 Ibidorhyncha struthersii
AAACCCGCCTGGACACGTTCCTGTCCAACCTGCTCTGGGTGCCCCCGCTCTGGCAGGGGGTGGGACTGGGTGAGCTCCAGAGGACCCTTCCGACCCTCACCAGTCTGGGATTCAGTGATTTTTTCTCCCGTTTTCTCCTGTCCCCATCACTTTGAGGCAACACTTTGTCCTTGCCTTACAATCACGGAATCATAGAACTCTTTAGGTTGGAAGAGACCTTGAAGATCACCTAGTTCCCAGCCCCTAGTTCACCTCCCCCCAGCCCAGGGTGCTCCCAGCCCCGTCCAACCTGGCCTTGAACACCTCCAGGGATGGAGCAGCCACAGCTTCTCGGGGCAACCTGCGCCAGGGACTCACCACCCGCACAGCCAAGAATTTCTTCACAATATCTAACCTAAATCTTCCCTTTTCCAGTTTGAAGCCGTTCCCCCTCATCCTATTACTTCATGCCCTTGTAAAAAGTGCCTCCCCAGCTCTCCTGTAGACCCTCTTTAGGGACTGGAAGGCCGCAAAAAGGTCCCCCGGGAGCCTTCTCTTCTCCAGGCTGAGCTCTACTTTGGGTAGCTCATGCTCACACTAAGTGGTTTTCTGAGTTCTGTTCCCCCAGCACATTGTGTGCCAGTCCCACGGGCTGGAAGACACTTCCCTCCTGGTCAGAGATGGGCTGTCTACTCTCACATTCCTGTCCAAGGCCCAGACTAGCTTCACTACCCCTCACCACCATCTCCGGGTCCAGCGTTAGTGCCTTCCAGCTACTTGGGGGATACCACAGGGATCTGCGCTGCACTGCCCTGGGAGATGTGCAATGAAGGATGCAGAATACCATCATGCGCAACTGAAACGAGACAAGCACTCCTCAAGGACAAATACGCCACAAAAGGAAACAACTGGCGATGAAAATGCAGACCCTATCAAAATCAAACATTTAGAGGCAGAAACCAATAACAATCTGAAGCAAACAGTGACAAGAAAAGAAGTTCAGAAGAAAGAAACGCCCAACAGAAGTCACAGTAAGATTGCAGAAGTGGTGGCAATGCAATGTGGTAGCCCGGTAGCCAAACCCACCAGGCTTCCAGCAACGTCTTCAGTTTGTTCGGGATATGGACAGCATCTGGGGGCTCACTCGCCCTTCCTAGCCTAGTGGGAGCTTTGTGCCTTACAATGATACAGGCAGCAGCATCAAAAATGAATCCAGAAATTCAAGGAAGAGTGGAGAAGCAGAAGGCACGGGGTTTGACTCACAAGGAAAGACTACACCAGACCTTGACCATACAACGTATAGACAACGCAAGGAGGTGAGCGCAAGAACTGTACGTACTTGGTGTTTTGTTGATGGGTGTTTAGGAAGAGGTCGCCTTCAGAAAGGGGGAGGGTATGTGCCCCTGCCCAAGATCAGGCCTCACTCACCGCCACTAACTCGCTTTCTTTGTGCCCTTTCCACGACCAGAAAAAGGACCACCGCTGGCACCTCGACCAGAAAAAGGACCACCGCTGGCACCTTGACCAGAAAAAGGACCACAGCTGGCACCTCGACCAGAAAAAGGACCACCGCTGGTACCTCGCGCCTCCCCAGCCGAGGGGGCACATTCCTCCCCTGAGTCTCCAACCCAGCCCTCCAGTGGCAGCGCATTCAAAGGAGCATTTAACACCCCGGACCCCCGGGGTGCCGGAGCCAGAGCCATAATGCTGGAGGCCAACCAAGGATACAATGAGGTCGTTTGGATGATGTAATAAAATGTGATCCTATGGTCAAGATCCCGGATACAACGGAATCCATCTGAAAAGGACTGCAGCAGTGACCCCCAAATGATTATGCGGGTCACACAAAGTCTTTGGCTTCCAGAGCTGGGCTTGACAAACTAAATTAAATCAGGCTCACGCGCTACTTTTGTGTTTTACTACAGTGATCTTTTCTTGATTTGCAGAGCTAACAAATTCTCTTCCTGCAACCACCAGGCTAATAATAATATCAGTTGGAATATAGGCATCAGGGATAACTAGATATTTTGTGTCTGCAGGACAGTTTAATTCAGAATAATATTTAGAATACTGCAAGTTTAACTGTTTTTTTAGTTTAGTTTTAGCTTTACTTCTACATTACAGTTATGACTTCATTGTTAAAAATAACTCTTAATGGACAAGTCCTTTGTACCCATTATGAACCCACTAGGATCATTCACACAGACATGCTTCCAAAAATCAAAGCCTGTTAATGGCTTTTTGCCAAGACAATTAAAGACTTAAAATACCAAATACTTGATACAGAAATTTCAAAAAAAAAAAAATCCCACATAGCACAACTGCTATCTAAAAGGCTTATTTTGAAATATCCAACACTAATTTTTAGGATGTCTGTCTAACACTTAAAGTTGATTCTGAGTGATGAAATTTGCTATTTTCTCTGTTGGAAATGGCACAAACGTTTGAATGACGTTGGTTCCCTTACAGTCTACAATCACCGCTGACTAGGAGTGAGTCCAGGCCACCCTTTGGGGTCCCACAGTTTACCAAATGCAAGGATCTATATGACCAAATGCCTTTGGAATCACGAGTGCCGCTAAATCCAATCTACCTTAATGACTCTACAAAAGTTACACGGTGCAATCTTCCGTTAAATGTCCCATTTGTTCCAATCAATTTATTTCCAGAACAAAAATGTAAGTGGGAGAGCTAAGATCCTGCCAGAATAAAATCTTACGCGAACAAAGTAAAATAACAAAAACACAGGAAAAAATACTTCACGTTTATAAGGCACTTTCCATCTCTACCACATTCCTACATCTTTAATACCACAAAGTTTAGAGCTATGTGACTTTTGACACACGTCCAAAGGGCGTATAGAGCAAATACCTTCGTGAGCTGGGATCTCTCTTTTGCCAGAAAGTGACCACACGCGAAATCTCACAAGAGAGAAACTGTTCCGAAGCGTGTTAGAAAGTACGTCTCTAGCCATCTTTCAGCTGTTTACAAATCTCAGTTTCTATCTCGGTAAGGTCTCCAGAATCAATCATCTGGGAACTCATCTACTTGCAGCTTATTTTTTTCCTGATGGCTTTAGGCTGTTTTGAAAGCCGCCGCTATGAAAATAGTTATCCTCCACTCAGCCCCAGGCAGAAGGAGGAGTCTGTGCACAGAGAACTCTTTGCAGGGTCGGGCCTAAAGCCCAGATTTTCAAAGGAGTTTAGCTGCCTAAAGACGTAGGTAAGGGCTCAGCGGGATTTCCACAAGCTCCTAATTTTTGGTGCTACGTGTCTACGCTACAAGTTACTGCAAAAAGTTTCGAGAGTTTCCTTTCTTTGGATGCTCAGTTTGCACAGGGATCAAACACTGAAAGTTTCAGTATTTTTTCTCCTCTCTTGTCTCATTTCAATTGGTGAACGGAAGTAATTTATAAAAATCCTAAGATTTAGAGGTATTTTCCAAGTACAACTGTAAGAGAAGGACATACTCTACAAATACAACACAAACTCTCGACAGAGGAACATCTATGATCTGGATTAGGAAGTCAAATGACATGATCATAGTAATAAATTCTAGCTTTAGAAAGCTAAAAAAAACCCCAAACCTGAAACAGCCCAACCCCCCTGCCACAGTTACTTTGGACGGTGCTGCATGCATTGAGCTGATTCATTTTTGCTTTACAGAGGCTTTTTTTTTTTTAATATTAGTAACATTGTTGTTTAAACCAGCACAATAGCAGACTCTGGTCTGTATGTAAAATACAAAGTATAGTAGTGGACAAAAAGCTGATTAAATAATGGTCATCTATCAACAGATATAATACTTGCCTCCTTTATTTACACTGTATCATGCAACAACAGACCTGTGGGGATTAAGCTTTGGCTCTGATCTCCAGCTTGTAGGCTGTATTTTTTCTGTGTGGGTATTGGCGTTGCTTGATGCAGTTTCTTGTTTTGTTTGGAATACACCAAACGCATTACAAAGTTACCCCGAGTAATAAATAGTGTGTAGTTTGCTGCTACGGAGGAAAGACGATTAAAAGTGTTCAAAACCAGTGCTTACTTCTCAGCACTCCCAACTGCTTTCATAGGTTTTGTTCTCTTACAAATACTGATAGCACGGAAAATTTCCTCATAGAACAGGAAAAGGGCGTTTTACGTTCTTTCTAGTGCACAGCCGGTGGGGAACATTTTATCTTTGTAAGAAAAGCCTTTTCTATGGTTCATAAAGATAATTGTAAAACTTAGTGTGGCACATGTTGACAANCTGAGATCAGTGAGTAGACAGAGATCTACGACTTGTAACTGCCCACTGCAGTTAGGGTTAGGGAGAAAATCGACAGCTATGCAATTTTCATCTTAGGTAAGCTCTACCCTATAACGTAAATATTTGGAGTGATTTCCAAGCCCCATTGTAGTTCAAGGCTAAACATTCATCCACTTATTAGGAACCAGGAAAGTTGAATTTTGCCACTGTTTATACATCTGGGAACTCAGAGCTAGGCTTAATTTTATTTTATTTTTTTCCCTGAAAGACACCTTTTACTCAAGCCTGCTAGATCTGAGATCCCATGCTGTTCTTCAGGCTTCACACGTGCAACCCGAAGCTCCATCTCTGCTGGGAGTCATGGACTCCTCGCATAATTTCTTTGATGAGAATATGGCAAGAACGAAAAGAACACCAACTTAGCAAGGGAATTGCCACGCAGATTTTAATCTTAAAGCACAAAACGACCACAAATAGCTGAGAACAGAAGACCTCTACAGTAGACCCCCAAAGGCCCGCTCCCAGCCACTCTGTACCTGCTGGACTCCTCAGCAGCATTGGGTGGGTGGCAGTGTCCAGCTTAGGTCCTTCAGAGCCATCATCTCCATTCAGCTGTCCCTCAGCTGTCCTGTGCTTCCTCACCAAGTCCTGCCTGTGTCCCTAAGGAACCGGGCAAGAAAAGCCATTATTCTTTGGGCGTGGACCAGCATTTGAAAACCATAGAGAGAACAGTCCCAGACAACTCTCCTGATGGCTCTTCTCTGATAGGCTTTCAATCAGATGACAAAGACTTCCTCGCGTTAGGACGAAGCTTCAATAGGCACATCAAGGCTTCCATCATGTATGTGAGACAAAACCCAGCTGATAATTTGACAGAGAGCACATTTTAGCTTGTCAGACTGAAAGTGCAGACTTGTGATATCCTGAAGGAGGGGCCAATAACAGTGCATTAAAATAATTTATTAAAGACTGTTCAAACTAGATTTTTAAATTTTATTTATAGGCTTTCCAATTACCATGTGGTTAAAAGGCTCGAACCCTCCAAAGCAAATCTGTGGAAAGCCTTTTATTTGAGTCTGCCAAGCTGTCTCTTTCAACCATTAATCCAATCATCAAGAGACAGAGTTTCTGCAACAGGATATCTGAACAAGTCCAGGGCAGATTCATCATTAGTCTATCACTAAATTGCCAAGTCCTTCCATCCAAATCTCTTCCATAACATAATGATCATCTGGCAGTAAGTAGAGCTCTACTTTAATCCTTCTACGTGATTGATTGAGTAATCATCCAGAGGCCCAAAAGATTTCTCTTATCAAAAACACACGTAACACCCTCCCCCCGCCCCCTGACTACCTCTCACCTCTACAAAATCCATTTAAAAAAAGCCACAGTTCAGAAGCCACATAACTCAGGTCACTCAGAAGGTTTTGCTAATCCACAGTTGAGGGCTGACAATATACCGTGCTGGCCTGGTCTGAATTTGTTGTACCAATTCAAATGGCATCCCTGGTATTTTTGACAAGCGTAAGTTTGTGTGATCAAGTGTGCAGCAGACCACACATCGTCAGCCAAGGTTGTGCTCAGCCTCTCACAACCTTCCGATGGACCATTTTGCCACTTCTTGTCTCTTCTCAGTCCTCATGAGAATGCAAGCTCTGCTCTTTCGTTTTCTCTTAGGACTCTCTCTAGAGCTGGGCCTTTCCTCAGTCACCGTCCCTCAGACTGACTCTCCCATCTCACATCAAACCTCTGCGATGGCTCTTACCGCGGTCACTCCACCTCCCACAGGGCTTCTTGCCTTGTGTTAACCTCCATATCAAACCCTATCCAAAACTCGCCCCTGCTGGCACCTATCGCACTAACATGACTTGCCTTTACGAAGACCATTCCAGTCCGGCATTTCTCTACCTCCGTGTCTGTATTTTCATGTACTCCAGTGATGGACATGCTCAAACATGGCACAGCTGGGTTAAGGACCTCCAAGGAATTGTATATCCAAGTAGGCACCATGTGCAGGAGCAGTGAAACATCAGAATGGCTTCAAGCATCCCTCCGGGCTGGGAGACTGCCTTCCCCCAGGTTTGTAGCCTCCTCAAAAGCAAGCAAAGAAAGATGTGTTACTAATAGATATTGACACTTTAATATTAAAAATGATATCCAATATGCCATCTTAGGACAATAAGATTAGCAAAAGTAAGTTCCTTCTACTAGCTGAATTGTACAATTGTTTATAGTAAAATCTTCATGGTTCAATAGCTCCTGTCAGTGTTCCGAATACAAAGAATGAATTCCAGAGTTTTTTTTAACCACCTCTTACCATTTCTCTGTTAAGCCTTTATATTCCCACGAATCCAATACATACTAAGTTTAGCACCAAAGACCGAATTAGCAGACACAGCTAAATTTAAAACAAAGCCATATTTTCATATTGCCATGAGAAGCAAACAAATGCACATTAGCTGAGCGTTTGTAACGGTGGTACCTGCTTCGGAACTGTAACACCAAGCAACACGCTTTAATTCAATTTTAGTAAAAGCTGATATTAGTTAATTAAGATGGCAGAGGCACGAGATATTTAATCAAGTTCCAGTGGTAGTAGTCTTACAACATCAGATGAAAAAGCTGACAAATATGAACTAGCTTTAATATTTTATTCTTCTGTTATGTTAAATAACGTGCAGTTTCATAGGTTGGCTATATTGGCTATTGTAGAAAAGGATCTATAATTCTCAATGTTTGCACTGTGCGTACCCGCAGAATTATCAGTTAATGCAATTTGAAGACGGGGAGGTCTTTGGAAATTAGAAATTTAAAGTTCAACTAAAGCAACTTACGCACTCAGCTAGTGTCCTTGTGAGACTTTCTCAAAATACCACCTAAAACCAAACAAAAAGCATATATTAGTTTTAAGGATCTCCTAGAAAGAGACATTTGTTTTGGAACAATCACAAAGGGCTATCGCCAAAACTATCCCGTAATAGTTATGAGCTGTAATTTGACATTTTAGATACACATTCCTCTTGCCAAATAATATCATATTTTTGCTCTTGGCAGAGAAAATAAAGAGAAGCATATATCCAAGATGAGTAATTTAGTACAATGTAATCAAGGCAAGCTGCCCTACAGACTAGGGACTGAATTACAGTTAGCAAGATAGGGGGGTTTGTCCTCTTAAATAAAAGCGTGTCTATTATACAGGGAAAAAATGGTTTTCTTGCTAATCTTATTTTCCATCTAAGCCCAAGTGTAGGCTTTTATTCCAAGCGCAGATGATTAGAGGTGGGGTAGCTAAAGCAATTATTGCTGCGAGCTGTGTTCCTTGGAGGTTCCCATCCCTGTAGATACACTTCCTAGTCAAGGAACCTTCTGCTCCTCTGCTGTCCCAGTTCACCACCCGGCGTACTTATGTTAACTGTCACTGATCTCAAATTACATCACTGTATTGGGCTGTAAATGGAGCTGGCCAAGAAGCACAGACAGATCCCAAACCTGCAAGGAGGTGATCCATGGCAGAAGAGGGCAGCTGGCAGTACTAATAGTTGCCTCAGTTGTCAGAGATTAATCCACCTGTAATTAGGAGTTACAGCTCCGTTTCCCTGGGCAGGGAAGTGCCTTGTAACTGGAGGAGTAAATTGTTGTCTCTGTGTCATTGACTATTCTAGCATCATTTAACTGAGCTAAATTACAAAAAAAATTTAATATGTGTGTCAATGGACTCTGTATTGCTGAATCTTGCTATCCTTACTTTACTCAGAGACTAAAATAGTTAATGAAAGAGATGGCTAACTTAAGGGAAAAATAATCAGCGGTCTCTAACTTTAATGCAATGATTCACTTTCATATCCAGCAGTTTGGGGTGTTAGTCAGCCCAATGGCCTCCTCTGCCTTTCTGCTCCCAAATGCAAAGCTGGCAAAATGACTGCATCTCAGCTGCTCCAGTTAACAGCTCCATATTTTTGTGCAAACCCATCTAAATCAGCTGTTAGGCAAGCTAATGTTACATTATGATAGAGAGATTAGCTAGAGCTCATCTCTCCGCATTCTTTGAGTTCTCTGCTCTAACTACAAGAAGGAATGACCCAGATACTTTTCAATATTGGCTGCTCTCACATTCTGTTTTTTTAAATTGGAATAATTTCCTTAGTTTGCTATCAGGCATTTCTTTAAAGTAAAAGCAATGGGTACAAGCACATATCTTGAACTCTGACATGGATTTTATATCTTATTTATGTGCTCATTCAGTTTTCTGAGAACATATACCTTGTAGGGAGCAAACGTATTTGTGAAACTGAGTATTATTTTTAAGAGGTCTTATGGTATATTGAAAATGCATCAGTATAAGCAAAGGAAGCAAAATGATACATTCAAATATTTAAATGTAACTTGTACTGCGACTAAGCTAATGTTTCCCAAATGCTATAATATATGCTTATGCAAATCACTGTAGTTATCGTACAATAGAATCATAGATATTTCAGCTGGAAAAGACTAATTTGGTTATCTTGTGCACTGCTGTCACTGCAAAATTTTATCCAGCTGTATTTACCAATCCAAGCCATAAAAAACAATGATGGGAAAGGGTGAGAAAAGTAAACTCTATTCCTTAACTCCGGTGTTGCTCATAACTGAGGAGAATGCATTAATTTCTAGAGAGAACACTACCCTCGCAACAGCCAAAAATCATGCCCATCTCATCTTGTGGGCTGATGACAAGAATGGAAAAACAGGGAGAAAGTAAGAACATATACTCCTTCTTACACAAAAAAAAAAAAAAGGTTAGTATATTTTTCAGGACATTTGATTCTGTAACAGTAATAAACCCTGTCTAAAAGCATAATGCAAACCATGTAGAATGTGTCACAGTAAGCCATGTTTCCTCTTAAGGCAAAACAGAAACCTGAAATCATTGTCCTGGAATGCACCGAAACCTCTTAGCACGAGTTCCTGAAATATTCATGAACATTAAGAAAATGGCAAACTTCTTGGAGAGTGTGCTATTTAGATATAACTTGCTGCGTACATGCCATCCTTTAAGGTCTAAAAATATTAAAGGAAGGCTTTTTGCAGGAAGTAAAAGAAGTAATGGGGACTTGGGAATTTTATCTCCTGGCTGCCACAGACCACACAATGTTGATTAATTCAGCTCCTCAATTACTCATCCTAACTGGGAAAATTCTTACGAGACGGGCTGTTTGCTAGCGTAGATCAGCGAAGAGTTCAGAATTTTAAGATGAGAAGGTACACTAAGTGGGTAAATTATTAATAAATAGTAAAGGAAACAGTGAACTGTAATATACCAGCTGAATTTAGATTTACATTAATTTTCCAAACTTCTGCATTTTTGTTACTTTTGGAAAGTCCAGAGACAGGCCCCTTTTAAACCTCAAATTCTTATGTTAACCACTGCGGAAAAGGAGGAAAGAGGAAAAAAGAAAGGAAACCGAGAAATAAAGAGACGTGAACTTCAGTTGCAGGTATGCAAACACGCAACACTGCAGCCGTCCCCGTCACCACTTCCCGCCACTTCTCTGCCTGAGTTTGTTTCTCATACTGTGGGGCTACGTGCCACTGGTTAGGCAAGTCCGGAGCTCACCCAGTGTGAATTAGTCATATTAAAGGAGGTTTAGGAGCAACTTCACATTAAGTGCTGTAAATAAGTGCTGAAGAGACCACTGTTGAAATGTTTATGTATTTTGCAAAGACATAAATGTTTGGAGAATAGCAAAAGACACTGCTTGGCACAGGCAGGCAGAAAGCATTTTACCTGATTGCTTGGCCCCAGTTCCAAAGACATTTCTTTTGGCAGCAGCATCAGCCCAGGCAGCCTCTCCTCTCCCCAGCCCTGGGCACATGAATTATCCCCGCTCCACACTCCCAAAGCCGTTTGTGGTACCGCATAGTGAAACCAAACAAAAAGCCATGCTGCAGAGAAAGAAAGAGAAAGAAAAAGAGGTGGAGAGCTAATTGTTTCCAGGTGTAGCCTCAGACTGTCTCGCACTCAAAGCCTGGCTTGCTTAAAGTGTAACTCAGACAGGCGCTTTGTCCCGTCTCCGCACAGCACAGCACAGACCGATGAACTGATCTGGCTGGGAAATAATTTTTTTTGTTGGAACAGGGATGTAGATTTTTGTTTTTCCAGCTGGATTGATTTCCCAACCGGTTCATCAAGAGGCCATGCAAATTCTTGTAGAAGTGTTTTTGTGGGGCGAACTGGATGAGAAATTCATCCATGTTAAAAATAAACAGGGGGGTGGTGGGTGTTAGTTATTTTAGCGCTTCTAACCTAATTCACAGCACGGCTACGCAAACAGTTTTACTGATATCACATTACGGCACAAGTAAAAGCAGGAGGACTGGGTAATCAATCACTGTTATCAAAGGCAATGCCCCTCCAACGCAGCTGCCCTGCGAGGCAGCTGAGCACAATGGCAGCAGAGCCACCCTACGCGCCAGCTTGGCCAAACTGACCCACCCGGGTCTCTTTTGTCCTGCTCACTTTGTGCAGACAATTTCGTATAAGGCAAGCTACTGTGAAGTCCTCCAGTTCTGCTTCCTAAAAGATGTCTTTTGACTCTGGCACTTACCCATCCTGGACCGCTCCGTGGGGATCGTCCTGCCTCCAGGGCCACTCTCCTGCCTGCTGCTGCTGGGGACATGAAGATGAAATTAGGATTTGCCAGATTGCTCCAGACAGAAGAAGCCCAGTTCCCCCCTACCAGAGCCAGTGCCGAGGACTTTCACAACCCAGGTCCCTCCTCACTGCCCGCTGCAGACAGCGTGGTAGATGGAATCAGCTCTTTGTGGATTTGGAGCTAACCCAATCCTTAGGCGCAGCTAGGCTAACAAGCCCGTTTTATCCCCGGTCCTCTCACCCCAGGCCCTTGTATGATCTAGGATGGCAAGAGCCCCGTGGCCAAGGATGGCCCTCACCTGCTGGTCTGGGCCAGCCTAAAGCATCACCTAGACACCAGGTGGCAGCATCAGATCCAGATACAAACTTCACAGTTGAGTTCAAAAAGAGATTTGTGTCCGGAGGACCAGTTTGTTGATTCACAATAAACCCCCCACGTACCGTGGAACACGTACGCAGGCAAAGCTCTCCTCCTGTTTCTAATCTGCTAATTTATAGTTGCATAAATGCAAGTCTCCGTGGAATGAAAATATAACCTCATAAGCCAAAGGCAAAGTTAGCGGTCATTTCCCTTCAGTGAGTACACAACTGCTATGCAGGCTAAGAACGCGGAGAATTTTTTTGTTTTCCATTGAGTCGAGAGGCTTTGCTTCTTCTGCACGTACTTGAAGATAAAATCCAGTAGGGACTTCGCAGAACTGCTATTTTTATAGGTGTAGCAACTTATTTTGGATTCAGATATTTTTTAAAAATAGCAGCCAAACTTCTTTAATTGTACTTAATAAAATTATTTGAATATATATGTAATGTCGAGTTACATCCTCTTGTTGTTTCTGAGAGCTTGTTACTGCCTAATAGGGTTAGATGGATTAGAACTGCCTATGAATGTGCAATGAGGACTGCTGCTCATGCCGCAGGAAGCAAGAATTGCTCATGAAACAAGACTCCATCTAACAGAAAGACAGAAAAGTCACAGAAGTAAATATGCTTTCTTGTGCAATGATATTTCTAATGAATTTTGCATTTCTGTCCAGGTATATTCACTGCTGGTGATACCGTACAGTTCAGTGTCTATTACAGTTAGTTCATTAGATCTTCTCAGATCAAACTTAGCACTAATCTTTAATCCAAACTTCTCATTTATACCATACTTGATGTATGCAAAAGAAAAAGCAATACGGGAAATTTATTTCTTTCCATACATTTTTAATGCTTATGGCCACTTAGCGACTGAAGACTTCATCTTCTGAGACTGTTATCAATACCTATCTCAGTCAACAGGAAGAAGGAAAATGAATTTTTTACAGTGGACATTCATCATCTTTAAAATAGAACTGTTGTTAAGACAGACCCCTGCCAAAATATATGACATTTAATGTACTTAAGATACATTATTCATGAAACTTTTGCAAGGAAATAGGTATAATAAGCCAAAAGAGGTCTGTTAGACAAGGAGAAAGAAGAATTCTCCTGGCCCATTTGCACTGTCAGTTGAGAGTTTGTGGTTGTTTTTACCTGACTGGTCCCCTCATCCTGCACCAGCGTCCCAGTTTGAAAGCCTGTTCACTTTTTCCTAACCTGTTGGCTGTTCAAATTTGGAACACGGTGGGAGGTTCGGGGTAAAGTTACAGGAGACAGAGTGAGCTGATCTGCTAGCTCTCTGATCCTCAAAGGGGGAGGAACTGCTCCTCCTCCTCACAGCCGTGCATTCCTGAAGCTTATCATGTGCTGGCTCTGATGCTTGTTGGGCCCCTCCAACTGCTAACCAAGCAGAAAGCACAATTTTTATCTTGCAAAGCTAATAGTTTCTTGCCAGACGGGGAGTTAAATCAGCTCACCAAAAGGTCTAATGAGTGTTATACTTTGAACAATAGAGTGGAAGCGGAACCGTAAGGCTTGGACTAAAGAAAAGGTAGGAAAAAAGAGGGAATACAACCTCCTCCTTTTAGATTGCTCATCAAATCGCACACAAAGTCTTTGTATACTTGTGATCCGTAAAAAGCAAAATCTGTGAAAATTAACAACAAACAGTCCACTGTCCAACTAGCACAGCTACCCAGCTAGTAGTCAGCACTGCAAAGAGATTAAAGTGCCTTCAACCAAAATACTTTACAAATGGGTTCACAAATTGATTTCGGTGCCTGGTAAGCCAAATACAGCCACAGGTCTAGGGTGGAAACACGCTGTAAGCAGTCCTGACAAGGTTGTGAGGAATTACAACTGCTCCCGCCTCACAACAGATTTTGTCAGTCTAAAGTCCAGATTTTCAGCCCCTCTACTCTTGCGCTTCAGCAAAGAACGGGGATCATGACTTTAAAGTAGCTTTAGGATTCCTATATGCTGTGCCGTACAAAGGTCTGAGGTTGCTGTAGTTATACCGGAGCCCAAACCACATAATGCTACAGGGCTTTCCAGATACCTCTTCTCCTGTCATCTTGCACACCCCACAAATGGGCGCAGGACTGGTACAAATCCCTTACTCGAGTTTTATTTGACTGAGAAAGCTTCTGGTACAATTGGTATTCCCAAGTGGTGGTTTCCACCCAATTCAAAAGGATATAAACCCAGATGGTTTTGATTACAGGACGCCTTGTTTTTGCCAGAGGTCTGAAAGCTCCATCCTCCCCTGCTGTTAGGAATCGGTGCTGAGAAGAAGGGCAGGTCCCCAAGTACACCCCCTGGGAGCGGGGCTGGGTGGGAGATGGATGCAGCCTGGGGCATCGAACAATGCTAAGCAGGGAAAATGCTCTCAGCAGAAAAAAACTTTAGAAGAAACCCAGGAGAAAGAAAAAGCACAATAAGCGTTGTCTCTGCTTCTGCATGGCTGCCCACCACTTTAACAATGTAGGGATCTGACTGATCCCTAGGACACCCCCAAAGCAGCCCCTGGAACTTGTGCCAAGGGTTGCAGAGGGATGATCTGACAACTGCTGGCTGCAGTCTGACTGAGCGGCCAAACCAATCTGCCCAGCATTATTTTCCACCATTTCTTATCACAATACTGACCTGATACAGGGAAGATCTTACAAAACATAATAAAGTCTGCTGCTGCCAAGGAATGATTGCTGCTAGCTAACATTTATTTTTCCACAATTATATTCAGGGCTGTTGAGGGCTTGGTTGTCCTTTCGAGACAGACCAGATCAAGGAGTGGTGCATACAGTACATCATCCCAGGATAAATCCGGGGAGGCTCTATGACTCAGAAATGAGTCACTGCTCCTCCTCTGCTTCTTCCAGACTCTTGGGGGCGTACTAATTTATTGTCAGTCTGTATCTGCAGTAAATTATTACCCCCAGCTCGGCTCTCCTGCGCAGAAGGAATTCAGACACGTTCTGCTCATCCCTTGCCTCTCGGGAGGGGTAAACAGGTGAGCAGACGCACTGTACGACTGCACACCGAGATCCTAGAGCTTGGTAACCCATGCAGAGGTCTAAGGGGAAAGCAGAGAAAAGGGGCAGTTATTTTTTTCTTCCCTCTCCAGGTTAATTATTTGGAACTAGATTGTTCCTACCAAACCCCCCAAATCCCAATTACTAAACTAAGATTGACCTTTCAGAGAGTTATTTCTAAGAACTTGGATAAAATAAGATACTATGACTCAAACAACAGGAGGAAAGTGTCTGCATCACAGTTAAGCCACACAAATTGCTTTCACTGTCAGAATTAAGTATTCTAAAAAAAAAAACCAAACCCAACCCAAGAATGATTAATCTTTTTTTCTCTTTAGCAAGACAGATTGAAGTATCCCAGTGGAGCTAGACAGGAAGTGTTTAAACAATGCCTACTTAGTCTCCAGCAAGTCTTCACTAGCAGAAATATGAGCTTTAGGTCGGAAAGGGAAACAATAACTAAAATAACAGATTTTTACATATGCATGTACAAGATAAATACGTTCAGAGAATCACAGAAAAGCAAGAAAAGGTACTGAAGAGCAAATAGGCCTGTTCAGCTCTTCACATCCAAAATTCAGGAGCCTGAGGACACTGAGCATACAGTAGAAATGCATAAAAATACAATTTTTCCAGTGGCAATGCTGATTTAAGAATTTCTTCCCCCATGTCATTCAACTTCATCCCCATGCTCATTTTTCCACCTCCCTTCCGCTCAGGTTGTGTTTCATGAGACAGTTTTCAATGGCAGCACTGGCTTAGGGTACAACCCCTTCACCATCTCCGACTGCTTGTCCCAGCCTTGTGCCACCCTGGCACAACTGTTTGCATGGCCAAGTGGTAAATGCGCTAGTCTGCAAAGATGGTGCTGGTGGACCTCAAATGGCCTTTCAAATCAAAGAAAGAAGGAAAAAAATAGTTGCAGAATGGTAAACAGCAATGAAAGAGAATTACACTTTTTGGAATTATATATGGTAAAATGTAAACAAATTCCCAAATCTCAAATTTCTAAATAAAGACTTTTAACATGAGTGTAGTACTACTTAAAATCATATGCAATGACAAGCTGAATTAATAACATTACAAATTATCTTACAAGTAAATTGATTCTCATATTCGTAAAAGATTGCGTATTAGTTTTCGCCACATTTCTGATTAGTCTTGGCACAGGCTCGCCCTTGAACCTAAAGTGTTTTAAAAGCAATGGTTTCCAATTTTCCCCTGTTCCTTAACATTTTTCACAGACCATCACTATTGTATAGAAAACGATTCTGCTGGCCAGCTGCAGGCTGCTGACTGCGATGTGGCAGATCGCTGGCGGTGAGCACAGCAGGGGATTACTGGGGATCGCTGTCTTCATGGAAGGAAACCTGGAGGGACATGTTTCCAATAATACCGCAGACCTAATGAGTACCCAATTTTACGGTAAGACCTAGCAGTGAGGCTGCCAGGCCACTGCTTCGTGCTGTGCTGTTCTAACATTCCTTTATCACAGTATTTCTCATATTTGTTTACTGTTTGCAATGCAGTGGAGCACTCTTATGATAAATATGCTACAATAAACAACATGGGCTCCCACCCAGTGACTCCTGTGTATGCTCACAGCACAGCTATGGAACAGTAGTATGCATGGGCAATGCTGTGGGGGCTGGAGAACTGGAGATGTTTAATGCACATAGTGGGATTCTGTGAAGAAAAAAAGGAAAAATTCATCTCTATCAGTGGGTATTTTACCACTGTGGAGAATGACAACAAGTTGTAACTGAACAATGACATCCTAGAGAAAACAGTATTCCCCATAAAAAGCTTCTTAAGGATAGCTTCACTGTTAGTTACATGACGGAAACCTTGTTTAGGAAATTTAAGATCAGAAAGAGAACAACTCCGAAGCGGCAAGAAGATGGGCTGTTAACAAATTCTCCCATCCCTGGTTTCTGTGATGCTGTGGTCTAACATTCCAAAATACCTCCATTCTAATTTTGTCTTAGAGAATTTGGTAACTCCGAAAAACAGAGGGAAAGCTGTAAGAGCGAGGTGTACTTGAATTTGGATTCCTCCTGGCAGAGGGAATCGGCACCGGAGCTACCAGCTGAGGCCAGTCCATCCGCTGGAATGCAGCCGCCGGAGCCGGGCTGATGGATGCTGACAGCCCCGCTTTCATCTGGCAGTGTCCCCGCCACCAGCTGCGCCGGGGAAAGAAAGAGCGTGCAGGAATTCACAGCATTCCCCCTCTGATTAATCCCCGGCTGTCCCGCTGCGTCTGAATGAATTGGGCTAGGGATTCGTAGCTCTGCTGGGGGAGATTTGCTGATTTCTTTGAGCCCCCTGAGGGGAAGTGATATAGAGAGCAAATAACCAGCAGGCAGTGCCGAAGTGATGTAATGGGCCAGGGTATGAAAGCCCCTCGCCTCTGCTCTCCCCACGTCCACTGGGCTTTTCTCTGGATGCAGCGGGGAGTGGGTGCAGAGGAAAACTTCACGCTGCTGCCACCGGCTGTAGCTGTACAGGCGGTTTATAAAGGACGCCCCGACTTTCCTAGCTGAGTTCTAGGCAGATTGGCCAAATTACAAGAAAAGACATAAGTAACGTTTAAGCCAAGAGCTTGGGAGCACAAAGACAGCTTGGCTGCAGCCTGACACGGGTGACTGAGGACAAAGGCAGGTAAGTGCCAGGGTGCAGGGCGCTGTGGCTGGTCCAGCCCCAGCCCTCAGCAGCCGCCCCAAACCCTCTGCCTTGGCTCCCTCCTTCTTTCCAGGCTGGACAATAATGAGATATCAAATTAAAGTGCCATTGTAAAAAAGAGAACTAATACAGGCAGAATGGTGGGAAGGCTCTGGAAGCATTACGCTTCAGAAACTAACCCGAACCCTAGCAGTGAGTCCCTAAGGGATCTGACTAACCAGGTACCTAGGGACTAAGTGAAAATGTGCATTTGAATTCTAACTATAATTATACAGGACTTGCTATAAAATAACATCACCGTACCACCCTGATGCTTGAAAAAATTGTAAGGTCTCAGATGCTTGTAATTAAGATGAAAAGAGTTTGTAAGTATGCACAAAGCTTTGCATCTCTCTCTTTGTTTCCCCAAGTAAGTTTCTCTAAAAAAGAAACACATTTTCTTGCAGTGCGCCCTTCAGCCAGCTCCAGTTTCTATTTTCATGATCCAGAGGAAGGAAACGTGACAGATGACCTGTTTTTCCCACCTGGGTGATTCACACATAGCTAGTAATCTCTGTCATTTATAAATCAGCAACTACTGCAAGGTTTTGTAAATTTACTTTAGTTTTGTTATTGTTTTGTGCATGTTTTGAAATATAGTATGATAACTTAGAGAATATTGAGATATTACATTTGTATACATAAATGTAATAAACACAACTAATAAATAATCACAAAGAAGACAGAAACTGGCATCTGGATTATTTGGCCGATTATAAATACGGAACACACAGTTCTGAATATTGCACTGTAAAAATTCACAGCAGATAACTTATGATCATGTTGTAGCATGGAAAGAAATGAAAAGACATAATTTCAAATACTGTTGTAATTCAAAGCTATGTACAGAGAAAGCGCACTCATTGGGTAAGCCATTCTCTGCAGATTAATTACTCAGCCCAGCCAACGGCTTGCACTTTTGCCTTAGTCTTTTCTGTGAAGGGGTGGAAGCTGAAACTGTTATTCTGAGCAGCTGTAACTAACCCCCTTCTGTGTAAGCGACCTGTCCCGCAGCACAGCCAGCTCGCAGGCTCCCATCTTCTTTTTTTTAGTATATTAGTATTGGTTTAGATTCATATTACAGACTCTTTTTCACTAATTTCATACCTTTACAAATGTTGCTCCTGAGTTGTGAAGAACTGGAATGCTGCTGCAGTTCTGGTATAAAAATTCCTGATGCGATAGTCACTCCTGCAGTAGGTAATTATTCCTCTGGCATTAATGAAGCTGTTAAATACACTGCTGTTGTTCTGCTCAGAGACCTAAAAATGAAAAAGTTGGATTATATTTTCAAAGCAAAAAACATTACAACTGGAAATCTCTTTGAGGTTTTTGTGGAAAAATTCACTCTGCTAACTGCATATCCCAGCCACGGCTTCTTGGCTTTCTATAATACCTTCCCTATAAACACTTCAAAGTTCCCTGTTTGCAGCAATTCTCGGGTCACCAGTGTGGACTGGTTTCACTGGATTCACTGGAGAGGCAAAGAGGGCTGCATGCTGAGTCCCCCAGCTCCGCCTGCCACAGGGAGCGCTCGGTGCCACCTGCCAGCAGAAAACCTGTTGCTCCATGTCTCCTCTCCAGTACCATGGGTACGTTCGGCCTGACTCGAAGGGACTTCTCATCCCGGCTTCAAAACCAGAGGAAATCAAGACAAAATAATTAAGCGATGACCTTACTGTCACAAAGCAGGGCCAGGTCTGGGACCAGCGAGTTTCCACTTCCAGTTAGAGCTCGTTCTCTGACAGTCCTCATTTTACAGTGTTGCTATAAATATTGGATTAAAGTATCTTGCAAGGACAAAATTTAAATTTCCTTCCCTTTCTTTAGCACTGTTCATTGTTATCCAGAACAGCTTCTTAAAAGTACCAGGTTGCTTCCAATTTGAAAGCCTGTGTTCCTTTCTCACTCTACTACTAACAATACCAGCTAAAAAAGACTCCGTTAGAATTGAGAACCCACTGCTAGGTGGTTTTTGTCATCTTAAATGATTAAATTGTGGTCATGAAAGATGAACACCAGAAAAAAAGGATCTTGTCAGACAAAATGGGTGAAATTTGAAGGCCCCTTTTGTGCGACAGCGAGGCAGAGAGCTGCAAAGGAACCATAGGTGACCCTCGTTCAAAAAGACTGCGAATCAAAAGATCTATCCAATGACTTAGAGGTTTCAAGAAGGCTTTATCCATCGCTGCGTTTTAACGGCTGTATTGAACAATCTCTGAGAATCTTACAGTCCTCACTTTCCAGCCCAGCTGAAGAGCTCCCCCGCAGCGCCGGCGCCTGCAGTTGCTGAATAAATGTTTCTCACACTACAGCTCAATTAAGTCAAGGATATCAGGGAGAAGATGATCCAAGTAATTCACTAGCCTGTATAGTAGAGGTAACCCGCAAGAGGCTGGAGAATTCATCAATCTTTTAAAATGCACCTTACTTTACAGGGTGTTTTGACTCCGATATTTCTTTTTCGTTCTTCTTCTGGCATTGTTAGTTGTTCACTATGTCTCACAATCAATGCCACGGAGCATACACCTAATTTGTAGTGTACCAAAATAAGCTAAACATGTTACCAGTAACTAAAATTCTAACAAAGCAGTGTACCACAATATAATATTGCAAAAGAGTACATGCAAACCAAGTATAAAATATTTCCAGTATGAAGATACGAAAGAATTTGCTGCGACTATTTACAAAAATATAAGCATCACAGAAAAGGATCTGCAATGACTATTAATTTTTTATCATGTTTCCATTTTAGTTGTAAATATTCACATAGGCAGTTACCAGCAGGATAAATGTAAGCTATTTGATGTGTAAGCCCATTGCTTCTTAAAGATTGGGGTTTTCTAGCCCTGATGCTTGCCATAGATTTAAATGCTAAAGTGACTTTTCAGAACACCACTTCTCATCGTTGTTTGTGCACTCTGTTCTTCTGTTACTGCAAAATGTTAATTCACATGTTACCAATTACTGGATCTTTGACAACACAAGTAGCAGCAAGAAGAAACCCCTGTGGTTTTTATGATAATAGTGAGTAAAAGTCAAGTTAACATTTCGTGCCAAGTGGATGAGGAAAGCAGTAACTGGAGAAGGATTTTATGGTATCACTGCAGTATCTTGTCTGGCAATAGCTTATGTAATTTTCTATATATTCTCGCTTAATATTCCGTTCCTTGCTGAAACTTTGCACCAAGGCTCAAGGTAGAGATATTCTACAAATCATGGCAAATTTCACGGAGTTCAAAGCTTAGAGATGAGGTTTTTTGTCTTCAAAAAATGACTTCCATGATTTCAAAACAATCCAGCTTTGCTGAGGAGGTAAATTTCAGCTTTTGGAGAAAGTGAGCAGAGTTACTTTATAAGCTATGAAAAGAAACACAAACGTTCCAGCTTTTTGAGGATTACATTATGGCTTTTACAGCTAATGTCAGTGGCAGAGTGGGGCCAAGCATTTGGGAACTAGGGGCTGGAAACTGTGAATTAGGTGCACGTATATGCATGCACATACATCAGTGCAAGGTATTAACCACACTTCCGAAAAAAATTTTGATCCTTCTTCCTTTTGAACAAAGACTTTCCATTATAAATAAAATAAACACTAAGGGATGGCAGAACTCAGTTCGGCACATATACATATATATACATATCACATATGTGCACACACACACATATATATGCATGCTTTTTAACTTGCTTGCAACAGGGCAATTGGACATCTAATTTGACTTCTAATTAGGCCTTTTTAATGGTTAAATCCTCAATGCTGTAAACAGGAATGAATAAACCCCTTACTTGGATGCACACAAATGTTGGCATCGACCACTTTGCCTCTGCCTCAGTTTCTCTTCCCTCCCAAGAAGGCTGATGGCTCCAGGACAGAAGGACGGACCAGGCTGGCTAAATGGGGTGGCGCAGCCCCAGCACCCCCAAGGAACGTAAAGCTCTTCCTGAAAAAGTGCAAAAGAGAGAAGGGCAGAAAACTACTTGCAGGGCTTTTCTTCATGATTTTGGTACTAAATCACTCTGTTCTCTTTATGTGGCATGTAAATCACAGTAAATGGTATTTTTATCCCTTTCTCTGTTACGTGGTTGCAAAAATTGCTGACAGAAACTGCCAACATGCTCCACTAATAACTATAATGCTGTTGCACTGACATAAACATCTTTTTACATTAACGCAGACCATCTACTTTAGGGGGTTTTAATGATGCAACTACACTGACATTTTAAGTAACGGAAACTTCTCTGATACGACCTCAGATTTGGGGATCAAATTCTAAGTGGATATGTAAAAAAGTGGGGTATGTTAAAAGCTAACAAGTTGTTTAGAGTCTAACGGGAGCCAACATATGCATTGAGAAGGTGTGGATATGCAGATTTGGAATGACACATTTAGACTCAATTCTTCTTTTAAGTAACATTTTCCTGACAACAGAAAACAAATACGTCACATTTGCCACAAATGTGTTGTACGTAACAGCAGTTCCTACAGCATCAATATTATATTTACTTAGTGATTCATCCCCTTCCTCTGTATGTTTATCTAACTCCCCTAACCACATCCAGTTACCAATTACTAGTTAGAAATGGCCTTACAAACCCATCTTCAAGGGACTCTAAACAGTCAAACACTGACTGAGGCTTTGGTGTCACCACTCATCGCCAAACGTTTGCACAGGAGAATAAATCAATCAGCGCTTTCCCAGAATAAAATACCAGTGGGCAGCCTAACTAGTTGCAATTGAATATCCATCTCCTCTAAACAATAAAAAGCTTTCAGATGACTCCAGAAGACTCTCCATCAGGCCTTTAAAATGGAGCAAGCGACAGATCTTGATGTACTTGTTGCACACTGAGACTGTAGAACAGCTTTTCAAGAGCCATTCAGTGATTTCAGGTAACAGTACGGGTAAAACCAACACATGATTTGTCAGCTCTGCCATTTCAACCCATGAAAGTCAAATTTATTTTTCTTCTGATTTGGGTATCACCACCAGTTACCTGGATTCTTAGATTGCATTCTGTTCTCTTCAGCTCGTGTCAGCGCAATTCAGGACAGCCTCTGGTCCTGCAACGGGGAATTGTACACACTATTAGATTATGCCTTAACTAGAACTTAATTCTGCTCCTTTAGTTCTGTGCATTTTATGGGAATAAGACAAATCAGAAACTCACATTTTTCAGTAATGTAAGCAAGCGTACACACTCCGTGTCTTCTCCAAATGAGCGATGTTTGTAATTATTTGTAAATGGTATTATCATGTAATTATTCGTAATTGTAATTATTATGTAATTATTCATGGTTTTGTAAGCTCTTTGTGGCAAGAGACAAATGCCAAACCCAACTGCCACAGACTGGACTGTCACTCTCACATCTCCCCCTCATTCCCTTTAATGTCTCCCAGGAGTTTGGTCTCCCAACATTTTAAGAAGAGGGGCAGAGTCTGAGGCAGAAGAGCTTCCATGTATGAATGGAGTCGCATAAGACTTCACACTTCTGGGAATTTCTTTTTTAAAGTATTCCCAACACACATGTAGGCCTTTTCACTTGAAAGGTAAATTATGAAGTCCTCAAAACTCTCAGCTGCTGAAATTCAACATCACATACCTTCCTCCCTTCGGTCTCACTTTTCCACAGGACATGTCACCGACAGCAGATGACATTTCTCTGAAGGAGAAACAGAGAGGTGGCTCCCTTCAAAAGCTAATTTCAACTCCATGAGAACAATCTCCCAATGCTCCCTCTTCAGTCAGTGGAGAAATGGGCACCTCCATATGCCTGTCCTGGGCTACCTTCCTCGCTACTCCCCTCTCTCCTCAGACCAGAGAGGAGGTTAGTCCTACTGCTGCGGAGCACCCCGGGAGCTAACCCTCCGCAACACCTAGACCCTCTGCTTACCCTTCTCGCCTTTCTGTACGGCTTCGGCAGCTGGCAGCTCAGGGCACTTGAGCATCTGTCCTTAAAAAAACAGCAGTGAAGCGACAAGAGCAGCACAGCAAGCGGTCTTGGACTGCAAAGCAACTTCTTCCTCCCACAGCAGTTTTCACATGCTTTTCCTGGGGACTGAGTGAGTCTCGGAAGGCCAAACTGGAGTTAAAAAACACCGCAATCCTATGTTTTAATTACGTGATAAATATGTGGATAAGGGTGTGATGCTAATACGTATTTTTATAGGTGTTGTAATACAGCTACTGCCTTGTACAGCTGTAATGAAAAAAATATGAAGAAAACCTCCAGCTTATGAAGGCATACCTGGCTCTGCACATCCCTCTTTATGTGGGGATTCATAAAACCTCAAATCATCCAAAATAAGAAGCTGAATAGTATGGGAGCAGCCCTTCATCCAATATACCCTCACTGGAACTTAGTTACTTACGTTAGCTGAGGATCTGGCTCCTAACTTCCCCTGCATTTAGTCTCACATTTTCAGACCAGTTCATTTAACTCCTTCCGTTCTCTCGTATCTTTCAGCCACTAAAATAAACTTCTTAACATTTCATATTGATTCCAGACACTGGGCTCAGCACACCTGCCAAGGCGCAGCTCTTCCTTTTGTATAGATGCAAATACATCAAGTGGGTAAAGAAAATTACCTTTTTGTCAAATTTGTTTGGAATCAATTGAATCTATTTTAGAATGATGTAAGCCCTGAAAAATGCCGTGGGACTGTCTGAGTCTGTTAGCACTTTTAAGTAAACAAACAAAACCTGCTTTAATTTAGACAAATTTCTAGGCCACAATTGTCAGAACACCACTAAAAGCTCTCGGGTATTAAAAAACAAAATCTAAATAAGAAACAGAAGCTACATAAGGAGGAGGGCTCTGTGGGAACCTTCCTGCCTTTGGTCTGACAATCCAAAAAGTGTGTTCTGGTTTCCCCCAGCATCCGGTGCACTCCAGCAAGTTTCTAAATAAAGTTGAGTAAAAACTTCACTCAAAGCTTTAGTGTTCCTTAAATGGCATGTCTCATCTTTGCTGGCAGAGCTGCAGCTCGCGTTAAAGTAAGCAACCACATTAACATTTTTCCTAAATGCTACTCTATATATTCTAAATGCTCAGCTCAAAAGTCGCTAAAATAAGCACTTAAAATTAGAACTTCAAACACTTGCACAAGGCTGCATCCATTCAGAAGAGCTATTTTCCTTACCTCACTCGATTTCCCTTCAGTGTTCATTAAACAAAGGATGCACCGTGCCATGACAAGAGAGAAAGGCTGGATTTCAGCTTGAGGACTAACATAAGTCAATTAGAATCCACTGGCTCCTAATTACAGGATTTGTTATTTACCCCAGGCTGCCTCCCGGTACAAAAAAAATGGTGACTGGTGCCTTCTCCTTGTGATAAATGTGCGCTTAGATACACGTGGAGGCTGAAATGCAAGGAAGAGTGTTTCTTTTTCCTTTACTCGGAGCAAGTGGGGTTCAGCTTTCATGAGAATGTTTAATCCCCTTTTAAGCCTGAGTAAAAGCTATCTGTGTTACACGTAGCATATTCTGATTGTGAACACAGATTCTATCTGCTGGCAAACCTGGAAAATAATACAAACCAATGCATTAACTGCAAAAGCTATTTAAAAAAAAAAATTCTGCAAATTAAGACCCCATAAAATGAAATTGCTATGCAACACTAGCATTTTAGAGATAACGTATCTTCTGAGAGTCTAACACTTAATTATGGAAAATGAAATAAGAAGCATGAAAATTATAATTGAACACTAGTCCCTCTGATACATTCACAGAACAGAGTACTAAAAAATCTTATGAATCCAGGGAAATGATATGTGGGTCAGCTTAAAAAAAAAAAAAAACAAAACAGAAACAACAGGAAGCCAAATCTCACTTTAAATACATATTCAAGCATTTGCATCAGCAATTCCTTCTTCAGCAAGCTGAGCACCCAGCATTTTCACTACTATCAACACCTCTTTGAAGTTCAGACCTCCTCAAATGCATTCTCCTGCTTTACATGAATTTCTGTCACCACTCTTTCCTTCCCCATTATCACCTGCACCACAGAGAGCACAAAAATTCACATAAAATCCCACAGGAAATGCAAAAGATCTATATAAAGCTGCAAAGTGTCTTCTGTCTCTCGTCTTCAGCTCTTTACAAGTTTCTCAAACTGGTGGGAGAAGAGAGTCCTGGTTACACCATGGAAGGATGGAAGATGTGAACTGAAATAATCAACAACCACCACCACAAATGCCCCAAACCAGCCTGAATGGTGTGGCAGGTTGCTAACTTCATACACTGGCTATACTGGGAGCCTCTCTGTGGCTGCATCAATGCCTACAACACGCTTCCAGGTCGGGGTTTTCGTTCAAAAGTTTCATTATCAGTAACAAATGCCCACTGCTTGTCTCATTCTGGCTGGTCCAGAATTAACGAGCATTTTAGGAGAGTGCAAATCAGATCTGCGATCCTATTTTTTTAAAGGGATTCTTTACAAGTGCAGACACCCAGATTTAGCATGACCCTCTTCTACCCCTGGAGTGTTTGTGTTGCCCTTAAGTGGCACCTCTGCCCTGAAAGAGCAGTGGCCCTGCCCGCTCCTCCCTGGGCTCAGCACAGACCTTCATCTCCCTGCCGCAGGAGCTGGGACAGCAGGGAACACTGGAACATCCCAGGAGGACCGCTTAAGCCATCCAGGGCAGCATTGCCGCTTCCCACGGCTCCACCTGCGCTGTGTTTCTTGATACAAGAGAGCATGGTATCAAAAACAGTCCTATCTGCTTTGAGTGCAAAAGGAAAAAAAAAAATTTAAATTAGTATAGCTCAGCAAATCTTAATTATTATTGCCAAGATTTTTTAATAACATAGAACTTATTTACCTACAAATTCTTTCTCCTGCCTATGCTGGATGCTTACATTCACCAACATATTAGTCATTGCTTAATTATTGCTACAAAGCCTTATTAATATGTATGGATAAAGAGCTCTCCGGCAGGAATGCATTTTAATGAAGTCGCTGAAAGGCAACACGTGGTAATTTCTAGAAGGTTATGCCATGACTAACAATAGGAAACTGACTGAAGCTGCCTAGGGACAGGATGAGGTATGGAAGGGGGAAAAAAAATCACATTAATTTTAATGATAAACTTAATTAGAAAGTGTTTAGGCATTTTGACTGAGCAGTCACAGCTTCGAACAGCTTATAACTATTCCTGAGAGGAATGGCGTCTCTCAAAATGTCGCCTGCAAGCGCCCAGCCGTGTTGTCTGTGGAACACGTAACACGCTGTGTGAAGGGAGGACATCGAAAATGAGACATTTTGTGCCCGCCCTGTACTTAACAGCCAGCAAAGCACCAGCGCGTTATTTCCGAGGCTGCAGCCGGGTCTGTAACATTCTATATTGCCCAACAACATGTAATTTGCAAACCTAACCCATACGCTGTGTATAGAATTGGACTTTAGCAGCAATTCGCTTTGCTCCTCCTGTTACTTTTGTTAACGTTTGCCCTTCCAAGGCGGCGTTACCGTTTCGCCGGCCTTACTCCGGCCGTCCCCAGGGCCCAGGCCCAGCGCCGCCATGCCTGGGCACCCAGGGGGGACCTGAGGCAGAGGCACCGACGAGGGACACCCTGCACCGAGGGACACCCTGCACCGAGGGGAACCCGGCACCGAGGGGAACCCGGCACCGAGGGGAACCCGGCCCAGCGCGGCCTCGCTCCGGCTCTGCAGCGCCCGCGGCCCGGCCCGGCCCTGCCCCGCCCCGGGGCGCAGCAAGGCCCCG
>VZSZ01006635.1:26890-42993 GCA_013398815.1 Ibidorhyncha struthersii
GCTCCCGGCCCTTCTCCCGCCCCGCTCGGCCCCGCAGGCCCGGCCGGGCCCGCTCCCGGCGGCTCGGGGCTCCTCGGGGCGCCGCCGCCCCCTCAGGGATCTGTCCAAGGCGGGAAGGGTTCCCTCACGGCGGCGGCCTGAGGTGTGCTGCCTGCTTTGCCTCATCAGGCGAAGGAATATGAAGTTTAACGTTTTTTTGAGGGGGCAATAAATGCTGTTTGTTCTCCCTTCAGCTCTCAGGGGTCATGTGGAACACTGTGGCTTTGTGCTGCCTTGGCAGACGGCCCCCCAACGCCGCATCGCAGCTGCTCCCAAGGTTACAAACCTTAAGTCGCATGTTCGAAAGAAAGTATAAGGACTTGTGTCACAGTAAACAGTCAGCACACGTACTGCAGGATCAGGGGTTGAAATGGACGCGCGACACGCTTCCCTGCCGTTTAGTAAGTAATAAAGCAAAATATAGACGGTATGCAAAAACTTACCCTGTTTTAGATGGATGTATCCTGTCTGTGTATCGACATGTGTTTGAAGAAAATTTAAGGAACAGTGAGGCTGTTATTAAAAGGTAATAAACTGTTTTTATGGTGTTTTAAGAATGTTGCTACTTGTGAGATGACGTGAGAATTACTTACGGGCATTTGTAGGAACTTTTTAACATAGGAAGAATGCTAATTAAAAAGTCCAGAGATTAAAAAATAATATTTTTTTTTTTCCTAACCATTTTGAAGCTTAAACTAGTTTCCTGGCTGCTCTTTTCTCAGGCAGCTTCTCCGCAGAGTGAATTTTACAAGGATCAACACT
The DNA here is from genome assembly GCA_013398815.1 of Ibidorhyncha struthersii. Classification (NCBI taxonomy): domain Eukaryota; kingdom Metazoa; phylum Chordata; class Aves; order Charadriiformes; family Charadriidae; genus Ibidorhyncha; species Ibidorhyncha struthersii. The sequence continues at coordinate 27,692 of VZSZ01006635.1, forward strand.
TCAAAATTTCAGCCCCCCTGAAAGAGGTGCCTAAATGTTGACTGAAATGCAGAAATCTAAGTGCAGACTGTATTTGCAATAGTGCCATGTGACGTACTTTTGCATATATTGCCAAGAAGTATTTTTTCTAGACCTTCATAAATTTTTGTTTCGTATTTGATTTTGGATGCAAAGACGTAAACAGTGACTCCCGCATTTACAGGTCCCTCCTGAAAGAGTAGGTGACAGTTATTGTAATTAATCGTGATTCACTGATAAAAGCAGGAAAATGTATTTTATGTGTTTGTCCTTAAAGATCAGATGGCAAAAATTCAAATGCCTTTGTTCAGAGGAATGATACATGAGCTGGAAGCAAAGCTATGGAAAACACACTGTGCCCTCCTGTGGTGGCACTTACGACATTGTTAAAAACCTTTAGCTTTTTCCTCCTGAGGTTTTTCAATCTCTACAGTCTGCAGGAAGCCACAATGAGACAATGGAGTCACGTACAGAGTGGTGCGTAAATAGTTATGTCAAACAGTATTTTTAGTGAAAGATGATGCATCTGGGTGAAAAAATAAATGAAGAACCTGGCTTATTTAAGACCAAAATTATTCAAGATACCGCATTTGTTTACAGTTATTCAGTTGTTTATCTGTACTTGATGCTGCCCCAGCATTAACATCTGGTAATCATTTCCTGTCTTGATGATTGTAGTGACACTGCAGTATTCACTACTTCTAAAGTATATTTTCCGTGCTGTAGAGTGTGCTTTTCTTCTAGATTTAGTATTTTATTCTACTTAACAGTTACTGATTTTTGTCAGGTGAACTTGTTGAGGGAAACTGAATCCCTTGACTGGATTCTTCTAGAGTAGTTGGAACATGGAGGTAAACGTCCATGCTGAATTAGGACTAGCAAATTAAGTTAGCCTTATTAATAGCTGCAAGTTCATAGGCTAACGCTGCTATAGGGCAGTATCTCTTAAAGCCAATTTTTGTCGCTGATGATCAGCCCCTTGTCAGTACTCTGCTCATGGGGTTGCTGGCAGAGATTAAGTGTGATCATCTATTGTGAAATGATGTGTGTTGGGTGTATATGGACAACACCCAGGGGAGGATATAGATTTCATAATGTCTACTAGCTATGAACATAACCTACAGATAGGATATTTATATTATTTCACTCTTTTTAAATCTTTATTAGGCAATTTTTGAATAACAAAACTAAAATGCTTGCTTTAAATAACAAACCTTTGCTTTTTATTATACTTTGCAAGAATCAATAACCTGAAAATGTGGATTCACCTTCATTCTCATACCATTGATGTGAAAACTGTGCTATACGTTTAAGTACCATGTTCAGTCTGCTAAAGGGTAACTTGTAAGTAAAGGTTTTCATTAATTGAAACTTTGTTTCTTAAATCAGATATTCAGAATTGCTAGAGATGGTCAGTAAAGGAGGGGGAGAAAGTGCCATCTTGCGTCATACTCAGAGAAACAAGAAGCTGTTTGTTCGCGAACGCCTGAAGTTGCTACTTGATGATGAGTCTTTTCTTGAGCTGTCTCCGCTGGCAGGCCTCAATTTGCCATATGGTGATGTCCCTGCTGCTGGGTGCCTGACTGGTAATTGCTAGCAAATGTGACATTAGATGTAATGGGAAATTAATGAAGTTCATTTGTTTCATTGCTCGTATCTTTAAATATGATTCATATCAGATCTAAAGATGGATACGGGTTGAGCATATTGTTTTGAGCAGCCCATGTTAGAGACGCAGCCCGGGAGGAAGAAGGGTTTTGAACCAACACGATCCTTAATATAATTTGAGAGGTGCTGTTTGGTGCAGTGATGAGTAGGTGATTGCAGGCAGTGTACGTTGTAGTCTGTATGTGCTGCACACCTTCCTAGAGTAACCAGCCTTGCTTGCTGAAGGTAAGGTGTTTGTTCTTACTGGGAAAGGAAAAAGGATACATGTAATCAGGTTTATGGAATATTTTAGTATCTTAAGAGTGTGCTTTCCTAGGAAAAGCAAACATCAGCCCCATCCAGTAGCAGCATGAAAGACTTCAGCCACTGCTGTATTATTCTGCTGCGATTTTTGCTGGGAAATCTGGGAGAAACCTTTAAAGAAAAAAAGTTCTTTCATTTCTTCTGGATTTAGTAATTTATTCTACTTACCAGTTACTAATTTTTGTCTCAAAAAATTTAGGATGATGTGTCAAATAAGCTGTTGTCAGTTAAAGGAAAAGGGACCAAGTTACTGTGAAACACAGGAGCTGTGACATTCCTTTTGTAATGTTTTTCAAATTATAGACAAGTCTCTTACTGCGTTGCATTTTGAAGAGCAGTTCCAGTTTAAAAAGTAACTAGAAGATTAGAGTGCAAAATCGTGTCTTTTGTCATAAATTGTTACTTTTTTCAGTTTTATATAGGTAATTTTTAATTGCCTTCCCTCAAGAGCTGGAAGCCAAACTATGTATTTTTTTCTCTTATGTTGTTACCAGGAGTAAATAAGTTTATTTCAAGTTCTGTCGTTTAGAATTTTTTTTAAGTGTCCTTGGCTTCAGCTTGTTATTCCAGAGAAGAACAATAGATTTCTTGCCTGTGTGGTATTTGCAACTTAATTTGCAGCTTCTTGATTGGTGAAAGAACATCCTAGCTGTAATTTGGCCCCATTGTTTTGTCTATGGTATTTTAGAGAGTCCTGATAAGTGTCTGTGGTACCACTTACAGGAATTGGCAAAATCTGTGGGGTCTGGTGTGTCTTCATGGCAAATGATGCAACTGTAAAAGGAGGAACTATTTATCCAATTGGAGTGAAGAAACAATTAAGAGCTCAAGAAATAGCCATGCAGAACAGGCTGTGTTCTGTGTACGTTGTTGACAGTGGGGGAGCTTTCCTACCACTACAGGTAATATCAGAACCACTTCACAGAAGAAAATACCTATGTTTATCTTAATCATATTAATTTTTAGCAATAAACTTCAGATTTATGTGCTGTTTTCTTGTCTGCCTGACCTTTGTTGTTTGTTATGCTTAAATTGAGTTTTGTCCACAAATTGGAGTACAGGTGATGATTTGAAGATGTATAACAGTGGTGATCGCTTTGGCTAATCTTGCATCTAGCATCTAATCAGACTTTAGAAACTTGAATATCAGTGGGGGGACAAAGTGCTGTCCAAGCGTGGGTATTGCTCAGTGTGCTGAAATGCTTTGGTGTCTCTATTAAATTAGTATGTTGTTTGAGGTTTCTATTTTAAACTTCAGAATCTATAGAATCGCTCTGTATATTATTGTAATGTTTGTGATAGTAATACAGTAACCTCCATGGCCTTTAAAAATGTAGTTTTTGAAATTCTTACTGCAAAAGGAGAATTTGGAGAAGAGAAGGCTCCGGGGAGACCTTACAGCGGCCTTCCAATACCTAAAGGGGGCCTACAGGAGAGCTGCTAGACTTTTTACAAGGGCATGTAGTGATAGGACGAGGGGGAATAGCTTCAAACTAAAAGAGGGTAGATTCAGGTTAGATATCAGGAAGAAATTCTTGGCTGTGCGGGTGGTGAGCCCCTGGGGCAGGTTACCCCGAGAAGCTGTGGCTGCCCCATCCCTGGAGGTGTTCAAGGCCAGGTTGGACGGGGCTTGGAGCAACCTGGGCTGGGGGGAGGTGTCCCAGCCCAGGGCAGGGGGGTTGGAACTAGGTGATCTTCAAGGTCCCTTCCAACCCAAACCGTTCTATGATTCTATAATTTGCACAGGTTACTTTCCAGTGTGCGGAGGTCATGTTATCACAGAGACTATAGTTGTTCCCTCTCCAGACTGAAAGCAATGACACAGAACAAGTTTTTACCTGACTTAAGGAGTTGTATCAAAAACTAAGTAAAAAGGGAAACTGCTGAAGTCATTTCACAGATAAAGTATGAACATGAGCTTCCCCTTCTCCATGTTTACAGTCTCAGTTTGTGTAGAATAAATTTGTTTCACAAAAAAATTAAGAAACTTCCCTCTGCTTTGAAAACACAGGGGTATTTTTGTGGAATTGTGCAATGCATAAGGGGAATAAATACTGAAGTGAATGCTGTGTATAAAACTTTCAGGTATGATTGTTAGTGGTGATCTTCCCAGAGGTGGTTACATTTGTGAATGAATGGAGCGAAGAGGAAGCGTTGGCTTTTCTAGTTAATATTGAAACTCACTCTGTCTTTTCTCTGTAATGCCAGTCAGAGCTGTTTCCTGACAAGTTGCATGGTGGCAGAGTTTTCTACAACGAAGCCATAATGTCTGCCATGAGAATCCCTCAGGTACAGTGTCATTTGGAGTACAACTAAGTGTAGTGTGTGTGATCAGTAGAGTTCTGAAAAAAGTTTTGTACAACACAGGTTCTAGGAACAACTCTAAAACATGCAAAACATCTCCTAAAGCTCACCTTCTCTATTTGTGGGGAAGGGAGATTCAAATAGTATCTCACATAACAGAATACTTCAGCCTTAAGGATCTTCTGAGGGTTTACTGATCATGATGGAAAAGCATCAAATCACTAGGTTATTTCAGAGTAAACATTCAACTCTCTCAAAACCAGTACTGTTCATGCTGATACTTTTATCTCTTAATTCATTATTCTCCAAGCTGTGATTTAGTCTCTTGAACATTTCTGAAATAAACTGTAATGGTTTTGCCTTTCCATTCTCCCCTCTCCAGCATCTTGGTTTATTTTGGTTCCTGTGTCCTTTAGGTGGCAGTGGTGTGCGGCTCCTGTGTCGCTGGAGGTGCCTATGTTCCAACCATGGCAGAAGAAGCTGTCATTATAGATAAAATTGGTACGCTGTTCCTTGCTGGCCCACCTCTGGTAAAAGCTGCTACAGGAGAATATGTCTCTCCCGAGGACCTAGGAGGAGCCAAACTTCACTCTAAGTACGTGAAATAATTCTCAAAAATAGTAGAGAATTTGGCATACTTAGCTTTAAAGAAACTGTCATTTTATCTTAAATCAATGTGACTGAAGCTACTCCAGGGATAGGATATAATGTGGTCCTCAAAGGCTGAAAAACGTGTAGTGAAAAAAACCTGGTAGAAATGATACATGAATTATTATAAAGATTGGTGGTATTCAGTTATATACGTGGGAGTATCATGGAGCTAGATATAACTCTTTGAAATGAAAAAAGTAACATGGCATTGTAATTTCAGCTTTACTACTGTCTGCAGGAACTTTCCACTTCCACTGTGTGTATATATATACACGCACACACACGCTCACTCTGATACAAATCTCGCATAAGTACAGAGGTCAGGATCAGGGCCAAAAGTGGAACTTGTTGTTATGCTGTTTGCTTTCTGTCTTAGGTATGGGGTTTATTTGTTAGATCAGCCAAATGTAAGTAAAATTAAGTGATGTTATGAGGTGAAGCAGGGACTGGACAAATCTGGATTTGGTTCCCCATTCTTCCACATGCTTTCTGAACAACTTGAGGCAAGCCAGTTCCTCTGTGCCTCAGAGGGACCAGCTATGGAATAGGGGTGGTATTGACGTGCGGAAAGAAGACTCCACAACCGGGGTGGGGTATGAAGTAGGTATGTCTTATTCAGCGCTGGGCAGCACAGGGGGTTATCCCGCCACAATCGTGCGCGCCTAATGCGAAGCAAAACTCTGCATTTATGCTACTAACTTATACATATTCAATATATGTTACAAGATGCCTATACATATGCATTACCTATCCCCGCTTCCCGTGCAAATCAGTTCGCCGCCTATTTGAGTCTGCACAGTATCCCCTCGTGGTGGTCATTAGGGGTCGTAGTGATGAAGTAAAGGGTCTCCTCTTCATCACCACGAGTAACCTGTGTCTCCCAGGCATGCTCAGATCGTTCCTGGCGCTTGGCCATATTGCAGGTCTGGTTTCAACCGGTCTTCATAGTCTAGGTTCTCGTTTCGAGTGCTCCATGTACCGCTTCATGATTGTTTGAGACCAGTCATCCGGTTTAGGACTGGCTCCCCGAAACTATCTATTCGGCCAAGCTAAAAACATTCATCATGTTTAATATTTCCCTACATCTACCCCTACGCTAGCATTCACTTTAAGCTCCCTGTCTCAGTATCACTTCTTTTCCTAGTGTAAATGTTGTCAGGATACATATGTTAAAAAAAATAATTGTGAGTGTTCGAATACTGTGATGATGGGGAAAATGCATAAGAAGTTCTTTTTTCTTCCTTAAACTGATGAGTGGAGAGGTGGTATGACTTCTTTCCATTTGCCTGCTTCTGAAGACACTAGACTAACTCACTGTGGAGGTGAATCTGAGTGCTTGTAGAAGTACATGAAGCAAAGAGGAAAAATGGAAAGCCTGCCTGCCTCTGCTGTTAATGAGGGCTTCTTGGCAGGAGATGAGCAAACAGGAAATACAGCTGATAATAGCTATCTAACCATTTCTTTAATGCTGTTTTTCTATGTCAGAAATTTCTGTAGTTGTCAAAATAGTTATTCCCTTCTAGACAGGGCAAAAGGTTGGCTTTGCTTCTTTGTTCTGGGCATCTATGCTGTCTGTATGGTAACCAGATTCCATACCTTTCTTGCAAAAACAAATACTAGTGTGACAGTCAGCTAACGTGTTACATGTAATAAGTTACTGTCTTTATATCTGGGCTGGAAGTGCTTATTTTGAAATAATTTTTGAAGTTTGTTTTCCCTTTATTGTATTTGCAACGTCACCATGAAAATAAATTCAAAGCTCTTCCTTTATGATAGGTAAACACAAAAGTCCCAGGGAAGAACTCCTTACTGTGAATTTGTTTTGGGGTTGGATTGCACCAAAATTCCACTGACTTACTGCTTTCAGCTCATTCATACAAGAACAAAATCACACAGTATTTTCAGGGAGTTTGGAGAGTCACGGTATGGGTTGAAGTTTTTCCTTTAGTTTGGGTTTTCTATCAGAATTCAGTTTTCATTAATTCAATACTAATTCATGTTGCTCTCTCTCCTAGAGTCAGTGGCTGCAGTGACCATTTTGCATCTTCAGAAAAGGAAGCCTATGAATGTATTCGAAATGTTATCTCAACATTAAATTATGATCCACTGCCAGAGGAGGTTGTAGAGCATGACAGCCCTCTGTATAGTTCTGATGAGCTCTTGGGACTGGCACCACGAGATTATAGGTGTACTCTTCCTGTAAAATTGGTAAGGTGACTGATACGGTATTCCTTCGTCCTTTCAGTCTGCTCTATCTAGTAGCTCCAGATCAGCAGGCAACAAGCTCTTCCCTCTCGGAGAATCCTGAAGTACCTAAGATATTATTCTGTATTATTAACTAATCGGTTGCCAAACTGTCTTGAGTCTGCAACAAAGCAGAATGGCAACAATTCTGTAGAATTATAGAAAATATTTAAGCTGAAAACGTGCTAGAGATAAGATGACTCCAGATTATGCCACCTGATCCCCATCTATTTCCAGGCACTGAGATGCCAGTATGCCTTGTACTGTGTTGGCTGCCTTGAGAACACGCACCCCTTTAGTGTCCTGTTTTTCCTTCCCCCTGCCTTTTTTCCCCCCAAATAGTCAGGACTATCTTGTCACTTAAATGCCTGATGAAAACACTGTCTGAAAAAAGTTGGGACAGATGCTAATACATAAGTAGAGACATGCAGAGTTGCCCACGCTATTTTTATTGTTATTTTATTAGAAGAGATTTAGTCTCCAAAGATGTGAATCCAGTATCTTTTCCAGAGGTAAATTCCTACAGTTAAGGGAATTGACTGTAGAAAGCAGCGTAGCTTTGAAGGCAGCTTTTAAACCGTGTTTGAGGAAAGCATGAGTGATATGCTGCTGAGTGTTTCCTGTGCGCACAAACTAATTGCACACGCTGGGATTTTTTAAAACATGCACATGAACAACTGTGCTGTGTAACTTTGCAATAGTTTTGGAGTTGAACTTTGGCTCAAAACATGTGGTTGGTAATCAAACGTAAACACAAATTTGATATTTTGTGCATATTGAGTAGTTAGTGGAGTGTAAGACATGAAAGGGCCTCTTTGCATATTTAGGTTGACTTCTTGCAGGTCTCCTTCCGATTTGAACAGAGCATATCTTTTGGCAGAACTAACCTATTTTCACTTAAATTTCTGTAGTAAAGACTAAAAATGTATCTATATACACAGTAAAGTATACTTCTTTATATAGATTCTGAGCCGTCTGATGGATGGAAGCAGATTCCAGGAATTCAAGGCAAATTATGGATCAACATTAGTAACAGGATTTGGCCACGTGGAAGGGTAAGGCTATAACATTTTACTAGCAAAATGTATGGATGTATTTGTCTCAGTAGCTTTCGTATTACCATCAGATTTTATGGTATTCCAGTAACAATGCTTATGAAGTTCTGAATCAGTCAAGAATTGGTAATAAAATACTTCTAGAAAGCCTGATCTTCTGTCACTGAGCTCCGAATTCATCACGTCTTGTGCCAATAGCAGCAGAGAGCGATTACACGAATGGCTTTCATGACTTTGTGATTTGTTTGTTCAAAAAAATTACTAGCCAGACAGTTGGAACATTGAAGTCTCAGCAGATTCCTTAAGAAATAAGAAACTACATCTTTAAAAGTGTCCCTTCCCAAACTGAGTTGAAAGCTAGCAGCCCTTCTCCCATGCGATGGAGATGGGATAATACCCATACAATAACACCTTGCATAGTTCAGATCAGACTATGTTATTAACACGTTCATGAAGCATACAACATTCTAATCAAATCATATTAGAAAAAATAAAAGGTAGTAAAATGTATTTTTTTAGTGTCTTTAGGTTGAAAGGATAAATTTTTCAGATTGACTGTTGCGTTGTATGTTACAGGAATTAGAGAGAGCCCAGAGTCCTGGCACCTTGTGTGTTTTCTTGCAGTGTAAACTCTGACAGGTCAGCTGTAGCTTTAACTGCCCTCTGGGTATTAATCCATGTTCGAGCTTCCATGCTTTACATACCAGGAGTGCTGTAAGACTTATTTGTAAGGTATGTGAGGGTCCTTGAATGTAATGACGCACGTAACTGATCCTTTTACATTCTGAATTTACAGATACCCGTGTTTTCCATCCTTTCAGAACATTATGAGCTACAGTTTCATAATTTCTGGGGTTCCAAAGAGAAAATATTCATGTGTCATTTTGTAGGCACTTGGTGGGAATTGTGGCTAACAATGGGGAGCTGTCCCATGATGCGTCTCTCAAGGGTAGCCATTTCGTACAGCTGTGCGGTCAGCGGAGCATTCCCATCATCTTTTTCCAAAATACCGTTCCACATACAGCGGAGCCAACAAGCATCTTACAGGTATGGCATTTTTCGTTCCATATGCTTAATTCAAGTACTGCCTTGTTCTTGTTTTGCCTAAGACTACATTTTGAAAATTATTAATTGTTAGGAAATGTTTTTTAAACCACTCTTGATGGTTTAAACCAAGAAACTTCGTAATTACTTTGTTCTTAAATCTTTCCATTAGTGTTCTCTCTTTTTTCTAATTTTAAGCAGGCCTCTATGCTTACCTAAAATGGTACTGCCCAGCTGGCATGCAGGCTGTAAAACTTGGAATTTACAGTGCTTTTTACATTGAAATACAGCCTATTGATACCACTGCACTCCACAGAAAAACAGATATTTCTCTTTTAGAAAAGGGAAGGCGTTAAAGTACAGTATGTTTTGTGCTGGGCTACAGAGAGCCTCATAGTAAAAGCTACTTTAGATTCTCTGAGCAGAGCCTGTTTCTGCAGCGCTGTTCCTCCCAACTGTCACCAGCAGTTAAGACAAAGCCTGGCATAATTGCATTGTATCTGAGCGTTGCTAATTAATGCCTGGGAGAGCTAGGGTTGCGCTGTATCGTAGGTTTTTGCACGCTGGTTGTAACTGTTGTGCTGATTTACCTAGTAAAGTAAGTGCATAATGGGCTATGGTAGTTAATGCTGCTGTCTTACTGTTGTGGAAGAAATGATTGGACAGACTTGTAAAGAAAGAAATGTTTTAGAAATATAAGTATGGTGAGAGTGGAGGTAATCTAAAATAAAGACTGAATGGGTCTAAAATCTTTATTTTCCTTTCAGGCAGAGGCTCACTCCAACAGATTAAAAGCCCAGGCCTCCATGATGGCTGCTGTTGCTTGTGCTGCTGTTCCCAAAATAACCATCGTCATCGGTGGCTGTTACGGGAGTGACAGTTATATTATGGTATGGGGAGCATAAACGTTAATGGGTTTGGTAATAGACTTTTTACGCTTTACCAAGATTTCACAACACTTAATTTTTAAAGCAGTCAGCTGCTGTTATAGACATTTAACTCAATTCATTATTTTAACTACTATTAAAGTGAGAAATGCATCACAAGATGTGATTACAGACAATTTAGTCTGCATCTAAGATCCTAGAGCCAGTTCTAAAAATACCACAGGTGATCTGAAAATGTCCCTCAGAGCCAATCCTGCCTTTTTCTCAGAACATACTGTTTTTTTTCAGTGGACAAGGAGCTATTGTGTGTGCTGGTGTGTGCTGTTCACGCTGCTAGCAAGTGCAGTAGGGCTCCTTCTTTGCTCAGAATTAAACATGTGAGTGCTTGGAGAAGAAATGAAATAATATAATAGCAATATTGAAGGCAGTGGGGATTGTGATGGTTGCTACCATAGGGTGCCTGTGCTGTTACAGGAGCTGCAGCTGTAATGGTAAAGGAGCTGCATCATTAATGCTTTACAAATTAAACTGTATTACATTCTGCCTTGAACTCCATTGTGTCATCCTACAGCCATCTTTTTGTGATTAATTTCAATGAGTTTGTCCTGTGTATTTTTTTTTTTTTTGTAGTGCGGGAGATCGTTCAGTCCAAACTTTCTGTTCTTGTGGCCCAATGCAAGAGTTGCTCTTGTGGATTCAAGACATTTCTCTGCAGTCCCACAAGCTGGGGACAATGACTGCACAGGAGATGAATCAGAGCTAAAAAATCTGAAAGAAAAGTAAGGACATTAAACATAAACCCTCGCAGTTACACTGGGATTTAATTAGTTAGATTACCTAATTTTGGTCATTTTACAGATCAACACATTGCAAACAAATGAAGAAAACCTGAATCTACTGAAAAATATTTAAAATTTCCATGTAATTCCATGTCTGCTCTTAGGATCTTCTCAAGGAAACACAAATGTTTGACTTAAAAAAAAAAAAAACCCAAACCAACAACAAAACCCAAGAACAAAAAAACAAACCCAGAAATCAAACCTGAAACCGTACAACCCAAAATCAAGATATTTTGCTGAATGTTAAACGATGGCAATCTTCTGAATGTGGAGGGTTGTCTGTACTGCAGAATGATCAGCTCTGTTATGCATTATTTGCTGGATTCTAATTAATTATAACAGTGGCACTGCACATTCACTTGAGATGGAAGCGTATGCCTTTTTCATCTATGATTTTGTTTTACTGGCCTGATGTTTTTAATTACATTTTTATGTTTTTACGCTTGTGTAATACTCTGTCTTTTCCAGGCTAGAGGAAGAAAGCAGTGCATTTTACTCCTCTGCCAGACTCTGGGATGATGGTGTAATTCTACCTCAAAATACTAGAAAGGTAGGGTTTTTTTTCCTTATATGTTCTTTACAGCACATTTTATCCTCAGATCTCAAAAGGATCTTGGGGCGGCGAATATGCAAGCCTATGCCTTGCTCAAGGTCAGCAGCATGCTGATTCCCAGAACCGGCTCTCCCACTTCTTACTCCGTTTCCTGTGGCCTTTAGCTTTGCAAATCTCACCTTTTCTCTTCCCCGTTAGGCTATCCAAAAAATTTCTGTTGTATTCTGGTTAGATTCTGGTTACCTGACTACAGCATTTCCTCGTTGAACCTCTTAATTGACTTTACTGTTTGATTCTGTGTTCAAGTCCTTTATTTTTCGGTCTTGCATAATCACCCGTGTCATCAGTCTTTTAAGTTGAGGCTCTTCACCGCTCGCTTCCATTCTTTTGTCTGAGGATGTTTCTGCTACTGTCTCTTCGCACTTGTATTTGCTGCTTTCAGTTGGGATGCCACCCCCCTTTTTGTTTATTTTATGAATTGGCAGACATCCACTCCATTAGATCCTTTGTGAAAACCGCTGCCTTTGTTCTGCTTTTCCTTATTATATTGTTTATTAGCAATACTTAAAATGTTCTTTGCTCTTACGATGCTTGTTTACTTGAAGGTCACAAATAGAGCCTGCTATCAATTAATCCTTCTAATTACGGTACATACTTATGGTAGTACGTAGATGTTAAAGGTTTTCTGTGGAGTTTATGGGAACTTTGATAATAGGAGAGCTCGGAGAAGTATTTTCTAGTACTAGAGCCCCAAGACTACCCCTCTCTAGGAACCACACAGGAAAAGAAAATACCTGACAGTTGAAATGAATTGTTACTCCTGAGTAATTTTTAACAGCAAACCACAATTCATGTTCACATGTTTAGCTGTTTTTTTTACAGTATTGTTTTGCTACTTTATCCCAGTTCTTGCTAATAGATGGAATTTATGTTTAGCTTTTTCTGAACTGACAGCACGTGCTCATTCAGATCCTTAACGTGCTGGGGTTTTAATGAGCTTTAAAAGACAATGTGTGCTCCTGTAGCAGGGCAACATGCACAGTGAAATTAGGAAAATGCTTACCGTGACTCTTGATTTCCAACAAGATACACAAAAGGTTTTGGCAAAGGAGACTATTATATATGCACCATGATAAATGTTAACAAAATTGTAATGGAGAATTACCGTGTTTTTAAAGATCAAAACCAGTTCTGTATTTTCAGTCCTGGTTGTCACAAGACACCAAGAAAGATGACTTCTTAGAAAAAGATGGATGCAGAAGAGCAGGATGTTTTGCTAATTTTTGATACACAATTGAGAATCGTAGGAGCGTAGCTATGTAATAACAGAAATGGATTATCACATATTATATTGTCATTGGAGTTTTACAGCAAAATAGCTTCCCAGTGTTCCAAAAGTAATTCTCTCGTCACCACAGTGACTTTAAAATGGTTTCGTGGTCTCTGTATGCAATGCATAAACTTTGGAATCCTGAGGACATTTCTTCCTTTACGTTTCCCTTGCCCCAGTGCTGCGTTACACTGACATCTTTTTCCCCTAACACCACAGCCGACAGCTCCTCATTTTAAATGTTTGTTGTTTTGCAAACAGTAGCAACAAATGCATTACAGAATGAGTGCAGAACTAGCAAGTTTTACTAGTTTTTTTTTTTTGTTTCAGAGACCTATTGCTTATATTGTCTTTTGTTTTTAATTAGGTAATTGCACAGTGCTTAGAGATTACAGAACAGCAGAAGTACCAGGTCGTATCTCCGTGTCAGTATCCTGTCATCAGAATGTGACTGCAGCCACTTTCAAATAATCAGCCTTTTAAAGTTAGCACCGTGCACTAGAAATCTGTAATGTAAATGATTTTCTAATTCTTTGATACCATTAATAAAAATGTTAAACCATTGCAGACTAACAAGAATCCTGGATTTTAAGTCTATTAGCCGTAAGTTTGTATTTTGAACCATAGCCTCTTACTACATTAGTTGAAAATTTATTTTGTGATAAGGAACGATTAAGCTGAGGGCCCAGAGCACTCTAAGGAAGCAAATTCATCCCAAGCTGTAACAATTGCTTGATTTTTTTCGTATTCGTGTTTTAGTATGACATGCAGAACTCCAGAAACTGCGCTTTGACAAAAGCAATGGGCAAGAGAAAAGACAAAAGCTAGCGTGTGCCATTTGCAGCCTTAAAAGAAGACAAAATGCTGCCTGCTGCACCGCCTTGGGCCTGCCAGTTCACGTTCCCAGAGCAGCTGTGGAACGGCTCCACTCGCATTGCTCCGAGGATACTAAAGGAGTGACCAGGAGGTGATTTAAGTCTGTAATACTTCAGTGTAGGCTAAAAATGACCTCTTCTCAAGGCCTGTAAAGGAGCACAGAGACTGTTCTACATCATGTCACCGTGTGTACCGGTGTTGAGTTTACACTGTGCCGCTTCACACGTGTTTAACTCTGCTGCAGCTGCAAAGTTTAATTTTGTAAAAACAAAAAACTCCCCACCCCAAACTTGTGTTGTTTTAACTACACAAGTGTTCTTGGCACAGTACATCTGGAAACTGTGCCAAAGGGTATATTTGAAAAACACCTGGTTAAGTATCTTGAAAAGAGTCATCAACAAAACTGAAATGCTCCATCTTAATTAAGTAGCCATACAAATTAAAAGTGATGTTGAAGGAATTTAGGTAATTTGAGTGCTTGCAAACGGAGACTGCACCTTTTTGGAGCTGGAAGAAACCTAAGGCAACGTCTGGCGGGCAGCGGTCATGCTCTTTTGAAGAGTCCGTGGAACGTCACAGGAATGTTCACCTCCACTTCGGCCCTGGCAACCTCGCTCATGTCTTTGGCGTTGAGGATGAGGAGGTAGGCGGGCTTCGGCCCCGCGCCCGGGCTGATGACGATGCTCAGCACCACCCCTGCAGGCGACAAAACCAACAAGCCTGTCCCAGGGGGGCACGGGCTGGTCACGGTAAGGGCAGCCGCTCGCTCGCAGCACACCGGTAAATCCCGTTATTATTGCGTGACCATCAGTGCTGATGCAGACTGAGGTTATCTATTTATCTCTCATACTGTTTTGGGTTCTTGCCGTCGTCAGCTTGCCAGCCTGGGCTGATGGGGCAGCAGCTCCTATAGAGTTTCCCTTTAAAACTGAAAAACTTTTTTATTCTGAAAAGGAGCTATGAAAAGCTGTTGCAGGGGCTGACGACAAACATCGCTTACTGCAATAGGTATTGAATTCGTCCATTAATTTTTTCAGCATTATGAATTACTCTGTAAATTTATGAATTACTTCCTAATTCTGCTTCTGAGGTTTAATGCGACAAGACAGCCATTTCTGGGACCCGGTGTCCCCATGTGGAATGGCGGGGACACCCCAGCTCTCAGGTGCTTTGTTCATTTGTGCACGCCGGGTGGGTCACTGCGGGAGAACGTGGGCACAAGCCCACACCGCACTCCAATATGGATGAGAGGAGTGCGAGCACGGAGCTTGGCATTAACTCGGCTTCTGGAGAGCTGAGCAGGGGCTAAACTCCCCGGAAATGAGAGACATATTGCTAAAGTACAAGGGTCAGGGCAATCCCAAGCACAAACCCAGGCTGGGCGGAGAATGGATGGAGAGCAGCCCTGAGGAGAAGGACCTGGGGGTGCCGATGGATGAGAAGGTCAATATGAGCCGGCAATGTGTGATCACAGCCCAGAAGGCCAACCGTACCCCGGGCTGCATCAGAAAAAGTGTGGCCAGCAGGGCG
>VZSZ01006635.1:58548-75661 GCA_013398815.1 Ibidorhyncha struthersii
CCTGGGCTGGGGGGAGGTGTCCCTGCCCAGGGCAGGGGGGGGGACTGGAGGATCTTTAAGGCCCCTTCCACCCTAAACCATTCTATGACTCTGTAACAGACGTTAAAAAGCCACAGTACACGCAGTCTGTTATAGACAAGAGTATAAATCGAGCACCAGCCCCTCACCCACTCCACTGTCTCTGAGCAGAGGAAGGGAACAAAGCCCAGTAAAACCATTGCCTAAGCCCCCAGTGCCGAATCCTCACCAGCAGCACATGCAGTTCACCGCCAGACCGCGACAGCATTTTCTCCTCTCGAGTAAGACAAGCGTGAATCCTTCTTGCAGTACCCCTTGTCAGAACAAGACCGTAGTTCAGGGACAGACCGTTCTGCCACACCACGTCGTACACAACCGATGGACCACAGGAAACTGCGAATTCACTTCCGATGAACCGCTCCCCATGCAGAATTGTAGTCTTTGACATATGATACTTAAAAAAAAATATATAAAAAGCTTCCAGTAAAAAAATTTCACACAAAACAATAGCACGAATAAATATTTAGATTAAAATTAAATTTGTACCTGTCATTTATTTCGAATGCTTTAACTGTCCCATAGCTAGTCAATTTGTCTATTTATTGACATTTTTGTTAATACTGTCAAAACCTCAAAAGGGAACATTAAATAACGTGGATCGAGATCTCTGAATAATGAGGGCAGTCCTTTGAAAGCTAAATCCTAAGAAATGTGAGCTTCTCGCCTAATAAGTTGCTTAACTGGAACACATAAATAAATAAAGTATTTACACAACACTTAACAGGTTGAGAATAATTAGAAGCAAGTTTAGGCAGATACTGGATTTTTCAAAGTAGCTGACTACAGGTGTTACAGAGGATGAACATCTGTCACCTACTACGCAAGTGTAAAGTTACCTACAGGACATTAAAGCATTACTAATATTGCCTAAAACTGGGCTAATCTTTGTTTCTCATTTCAATGTCCAAGTGGAGACCGGTGATGAGTGGTGTTCCTCAGGGGTCAGTACTGGAACTGGTGCTGTTCAGCATCTTTGTTGGTGACACAGATACTGAGATCAAGTGCACCCTCAGCAAGTTTGCCGATGACACCAAGTTGTGTGGTGAGGTAAACACACTGGAGGGGAGGGATGGCATCCAGAGGGACCGGGACAGGCTGGAGAGGTGGGGCCATGCCAACCTCATGAAGTTCAACAAGGCCAAGTGCAAGGTCCTACATCTGGGTCGGGGCAATCCCCAGCGCAAATCCAGGCTGGGCGGAGAACGGATGGAGAGCAGCTCTGAGGAGAAGGACCTGGGGGTGTTGGGGGATGAGGAGCACCACATGGGCCGGCAATGTACGAGCGCAGCCCAGAAAGCCACGGCACCCTGGGCTGCATTTGTGGCTATGAGGACAAGGGAGGGGATTCTGCCCCTCTACTCTACTCTACTCTCCTGAGACCCCACCTGGAGTACTGCCTCCAGCTCTGGAGGCACCAACATAGGAAAGACGGGGGCCAGAGAAGGCCCTGGAGATGCTGTGAGGGCTGGAGCCCCTCTGCTGGGAGGACAGGCTGGGGGGGTTGGGGGGGTTCAGCCTGGAGAAGAGAAGGCTCCGGGGAGACCTCAGAGCCCTTTCCAGTGCCTAAAGGGGCTCCAGAAGAACTGGGGAAGGACTTTTTACAAGGGCATGGAGTGATGAGATGAGGGGGGGATGGCTTCAAACTGGAAGAGGGGAGATTTAGATGAGATGAGATAGGAGGAAGAAATTCTTGGCTGTGCGGGCGGTGAGCCCCTGGGGCAGGTTGCCCCGAGCAGCTGTGGCTGCCCCATCCCTGGAGGTGTTCAAGGCCAGGTTGGACGGGGCTTGGAGCAACCTGGGCTGGTGGGAGGTGTCCCTGCCCATGGCAGGGGGGTTGGAACTGGATGGTCTTCAAGGTCTCTTCCAACCTAAACCATTCTATGAGGACATGCCTTGTTTGGTACAGTATCAGAATATATAAAAAATACTGGATATTAACAAGAGAATTTACATTTACATGGTGGCCTCCTTTCCTCCAAAGACCTTTAGCTGCCTTACATTGAATATTAGTTCAGCTGCACTACTCATCGACCGGTCTCCCTGCTTTCTAACTGCCCACGGATGCAGCAACACCTTTACCAGCACCATTTCTGACCCCCATCGTCCCGTTCTCCTCTCCTCGGACCGAGGAGACGTGGCGACGAGAGCTGTGTTCAGACTGAGAGGCAGATCCATTAGTGCTCCCACTTACAGGACATGCTCTACAAAAACTTCATTGTGCTTCCAGTCATTCCCCTACATAACGGTCACATTTCCAGATTACAAGCAGCAATATCTATGGGTCTCACAGTGGAGCTCGTGCTCAGCCCATTGGCTGACTATAGCTCCAAATCACACCTTCCCAAAATGACAACACTTTTAATATAAATAATATTTCAATTAATCCCTTAAAGGGTCATCCATCTTTTGCTATACCACGCTATTTTTATCTTGTTAAGAGGAAAGGTTGTTTTTTTTTTTTTTTTTACATTATATCTTATTTAAAATTCCCTTGACTGCCCAGGATTTGCCCCTACACACTATCAGTGGCTCTCTGGGAAAACAAAGAAAAGGATCTCAGGCTTCTTTTTTGACAGATACAAATATGGGGGAGAAAAGCGCCTGTTTCTCTCCAAGCCCAGTACTGAACACTAACATCATTCACCACTGGTGACTCACTAGTTTTTTGCCTGAAGCATTCCTTTCTAAATATTAAGCTGGGATCTCCTTTCTGACAACACTTACTTTGAGTTGTTCTCTCACAGAAATACTCCTGCAGACTTATACTCTTGTGGGGGAGCCCTGGTTCCGTCAGAATTAATAAGCAAACCTCTAACTCTGGAAAGAAACCAGGAAAATTTAGTGTGTTCTGATTCTATTTGTTGTCACTTCAGGTATAATCCATCGCCTCTATTTTGAGAAGTACATCAATAGATCCAAAATAAGTTTTCCATGAAAGTGTCAGGAATATACCTAAGAATTTTAATGTAAATAAATATATAAAAGTTTATGTGAATTTTACAGATGAGTTGAAGTATTTTAAGGAGTCAGATAATCCTTTATTCATGGTGAATTTCTGGCTCCCTTGGAAACAACAGAACCAACTTTTAAATTAGTCCCGAACTCAAAGAACATTGTTTTCTTCAAAGACAAATATTTTGAGAATATAAGGAAGGCACTTATGCACAACATACAAACATTTAAAAACCTACACACACTATAATAAATGGCCCGAATTCCTGAACAGACATTAAAAAAGTTACAATAATATGCATATCCTTAGTTTCCCATATGAAAATCATATATAAATTTTTGGTTACTAGTAGCTTTATGCTTATTTTCACATTTATTTTACTGAGCACAATATGTTGTAATAATTTGTAAACAGATAAATATTTATTTCTCTTAGAAGTCATTCAAAAAGTTATCTGCGCACACACACACAAAAAAAGTTATTTTGGCACCTTTCAACATAGTGTCCATGTAAACATTTCTTCCTTCTACACACACAGCCACCACCAAATTTCTGTAGCAAGTGCCCTTTGGTAAATCATTCGCACATCCGTCCATCAAATAAATAAGCGGCTGAAGTGTGGTTCAGTTAATATCTTAGGCTACGAAATCTTGGTTTTCTTAGGCTAAGCATTGGTTGTTTGATGGTAGGTTTGTTCTCAAATAGCATTGCTTCATTTTCTGTACTTGGAAATCTGTTCTGGTAGATCAGAGGGTATTCCTTCTGAAACTAGAAAACATAAAAGCAAAAATTAAAATAAAATATCAGACTCCAACAAGAACTCCAGCTGTGCAGGGCTTGAGCATGAATCACCTTGTAATGGTGCATAGCAGCAGGAGGAGCGAGACTATTGGCACGTAAAGTAACTCCACTGTTAGACTTAACCAAAGCTGTAGCTTTTTGTTCACAACTGATAAACAATGAGTCAAATAGCAATTTTATCAGGCACTTCATCTTCTGTTGAAGTGAGAAAAGCTTCTGAGCTCATTTTCTTCTCAAGGTTTTTTAGCTGCCGTGACTGGAATAGCACCAGGAGCAAACACGGTCCTGTTCGAACTGCCAGGATCTTCAATGGCAGCGACAGTCCGCAGTCGCTCACCGTGCTGCTCATCAGCTGTGTAACAGCAACGCTGCGTCTTGTCTGAGCAGTGAGACCAGTGTTCCAGCCCCAAGCAAGGCACGGCAGTCGCCCGCGGGAAGCCCCACCGTCCAGCCAGCATGGCTCTCTGTTCTGTGATGCTTGGAAAACTGTCTTTCAAGAATCACAATGATAAGTGTGTTTTACCTAAATGGAAGCTAAGATTCAGCAGATTTTGAAGGTGTTCTCTCAGGAAAGCTTCTACTTAACCCAGTGAGTTACTTCTCAGTTCCTGCAGATATACAACTAAACAAAAATATCTGGCTTCAGACACACGTTTTTGACATTTTGCCTGTTTCCTACATGAGGCCTCAGGAAGGAATAATGGTACATACATCTATGCATCAGCCAAAGCTTTCTGCTGATGGATTCAACCTACAGAAAGTGACACCATTTGTAGCTTTTGGTGATAACCCCAGTTGGACCTAACCGTCTAGATAGCACCATGTATTTTGCTTTCCCCAATTCAAAGTATCAAAACTGAATAATGGCTCCAAAAAGTTGTGATTTATCACACCACCAGCTATCCCAGCACAAACGGCAAGACTGTAGCGATACATCTCTGTGAATTTTAAAAATAAACTTTGCTAACATGTGGTCCTTACAGTACAAGCTGCTGCTGGACTTTGGTGGGAACTCATCAAAAATTTAAGTGTGCGCTTCAAGTTTTACTATTAGAGGATTTTAGTTTATTTCCTTCCTCCCCACTTCACCTGCTTAAAGTGCTGCTGTGTATCACTTCTTACTGCTTGCTTACCCCAAGTTTTAATCGCCTGTAATTAACTACTCTCCTTTACATGCAGGAAGTATTAATGAACTTGAACAAAAGTCCAGCCTTCACTTTTACAGGACCAGAAAGTTTTCATCACACATATGAAAGTCAGTGTTGCAGAAGCTGGAGGAGGGGCACGAAAGAGAAAGAAATGTGCTCGCTCTGAAAAGCTGCTTTCTCAAATTTGAGTCACAAGACTCGCTTAGGAGATTCGAGGACAAGTACAATACTATTCAGTTGGTTAGAAATACTTGCCAAAAGGTTTTCCGAAAAAGAAAAAACCCTCCAGTATTAAATCCTGCCAGAATTGCTGTATTTTAGATTTAGTATTAGGCAACATGTTAGTAAGCCACAGAAGTGCCAGATAATCTTGAGCAATATACATGTTACAAAACACAAAGCTAAGGCCACAGAAAAGAATGTTTCAGAACTGTGAACAGATAGAGCTTGACCTCTTAAAGCAAAAAAAAAAAAAAAAAAGGGAAAAAAAAAAGGCAAAACTGCTTTTATTGCCTATTGATTTTAAGCCCACCCATAGCATTTTAATGGTAACCTTGTACAGCCAGTTCACTGCACCAAACCCTGCTAAAACTCTAGCGCACATTATGCAACGGAGAGCAGTATCTTAGACTAATTTTGTACTGGTTTTAAATCATTGGTTGAATGCTACTGCTGCCAGACAGCATCAAACGTTGTATCAGATGCTGTCTTTAAAACCCCCATCAGAGCATCCAGTCAAAACACACGAAAAAGCTCTCTCCTATGAAAGGAGCATCTCTCTCCACGCATTCGGCTCTGTTCTGAACCAGGGTCTAGTGACTGAGATCCTTCCCTCACAATGGTGTTTTCAGAAGTAGATGCAATATCCACCAAATTTCTTACCTGTTTTAACTTTTTCTTTTTGTCTTTCACAGACAAGTTTTTATCTTTGATAATGTTCTCCAAGAGCTCTGCCACCGCAGCTTGAGAGGTAGAAACCTTTTGTTCTTCAAACTCCTGAGGAGTTATTTGTTTGCAGTATGAATACGTTGGCAATATGGCACAGATTTCTTCCTTTGGATATTTGCACTGAAACAAAAAGTTAAAGAAGAGGTCTGCATATACTCAAATTATTATATACTATTTCAGTAAGAAGGTACCTAACAAACATCCAAGCATACTAACTTACAGTGACATCGCAAGTTGCAAAAAATTATGATGTAGCTAATATCTAAGACTGCACCAACAGTTTAATAATTAAAGTTTGCATTCAAAATATAGTGGTTTTATTTGCAGTTTTCCCATTCCACCTTCAGAAGCAAGAAATACTCTGCAATCAGCAATTGAACTTAAACTTCGGTCATGCCACCAACCTCAGCCATCTTCACGTATTCTATGTGGTCTCGCACTGCAACCTGCAGGTAAGTTGGTACTTTAAATATTTCTTGTTGATGGTCCATTAGAAAGGAAACTAATCGTGTAGAAAGCAGCTCATCAAGATCTACTTCTTCTGCACAGCATAGCACGCATCGAGAAAAGGTCTGTATCATCTGGAATTGTTCAGCAGATCATTAGTATGCGCAGCTGAGGGATTTGCCCGCTTTCCAGTCTACACAGTGGCACAATGAATTCGCCAATACCAACTTTCACTGCAACCTCTCTTGCCTACACCAGTGGTCAAGAGAGGAACAAAACTGATTATTTTTTCCTCATCTGAAATAAAGTAACTTCTTATAACATTAGACTGATACTTTTTTGAATTGAACAGTACTTTCAATTAAGAAATACATATTTTAAAGAGGTAATAATAAAAAAAAGTCTTCCCCTGTAGAATAGCGTACATCTTCAATTAGCCATCTTGAGCCAAGTGAGACGATAAATAAAACCTGCAGAGCCAACCTAACCAAGGCTTAATGCCCACTAAGATCCAATTTTAAATACCTCTAAAAAATATTTTTACAGCTTTCATATTTCCAGCTTCTAGCAGGCTTATTTTAAATTAGCATGTGCAGGTACTTTGTTGTTTTATCTGATCTTATTTGACAAAAATCTTTAGTCATTCCAATGAAAGCTTAAATTCAGACCTTGAAGCTAGTCTTTAAACTCAATAGGCAGCAAATTTACTTCTTCGGAACCGTTTTTATCATAACTTCAATGTACAAATGTTTAGCCCAAGAAAGGTTTTCTACAGACACTTCGCCAACACCTTATTAAGTTAAATGGCTGTTGGGTGAGAAGTCAGACTAAACAATCATTTCCACTTATTGAAGAAATTATTTCCCTTCTCCTCCCAAAGTAAACAAAAGCAACACCAATATTTGAAATATATTAGGATGGAGACAAGGAAGTGCTTGCTTCAACTCAGATTTTTGTAAATATTCTGGAGCTAAAAAAATCTGCCCGTTAATCACTATTTAATTGCAATGAGACAAGAACCTCAAGTACAAAATACTGCTAGTATTCTCAGCATAACTTCATCCATGGTCTTAAAACAATAGATACGCTGCACTTGTGATTCTCTTACCAAAGAACGTGTGCCCATCGCATCATGCAGTCGTGGCATATCAACATTTTCACTCATCCGAGAGATCATCCGCATTAGGAGCTGAATCTTTCTACGATTTGGTGGTGGAAGTAACAAACAACATATCTGTAGTGCTTCAACAGCAATTCTTTCTAAATGAGGCTGAAGCAGATCTACAAGTTAATTATAAAGACAGCTGTCATCAAGATTGGAACCAACGTTCAGGATACTTTTATCTCAGTATGAGAAATTTCATTTTTTTTTTCCAATGATGATAATCTATGTTTCATAGAAATCAGCTGTAACATAGCAGATAATGTTTTGCTGCCTTCTTTTGTGTGGTCATCTCCAGCTTGCTTCATTATGATAAACTGCTGGTACAATTAAGACCGTAAAACAATTAAGAAATTACACTAATGTTACTTCCAGAAAACATGTTTCAAAGACCGGAAAAAGACATCTCCAACAGGCAGGTCTGTGTAAATGCCCTGCCTCATTCTTCGACAGTGGCTACATGACAATTACTTATCACTTACCTGAACAGAAACGTGAATTACCGACACATCAGGTTTACGACTCCAAAGACACTACACACTACTACTTGTTAGCAGAGGTACAAAGGGCTACCTTTAAACAGTGCAATTTAGCAATCAAATTTTTTTTTTTTTTAACCCAGAGATTGTGTTATATGCATATCAAAAAACCTAGCAACAGTGCCAAAGATTAAGGAAGCAGAGATTAGTTAGTCAACACAATAAGCCAATACAACATGCTTTAGAAAGCCATCTTACTTTGCGTGCCAGTCAACATAAAAGAAGAGCGAGCGAAAGAGTATTCTGAGAGTTCTATGGTACTTTTGCTGAGTCTCTTATTGACGGTGATATCAGAAACCTCAGTTCTGAAGTCCACTGAAGAAGCCACACCAGAGGTATTTGGTTTTCCTTGCCCACAAAGTTGAGGCCTTGGCTTTACCGTGATTTCAGCCACTGGTATATTAATGGTAGCACAACTTTTCGAGTTCCTCTTGCCAAGTACACTCAGAGACCTGCATATTTGCTTTGACCCACGATTCTCATTAAACAGCTCTTTATCCTGAAGAGTTGAGGCAGACACTCTCCTGACACCATGGGTTTGGTCTTTACATGTGTCATCAGAACCAAGCTCCAATACAGAATTAGCTTTATGCTCATACGGTACCGATTGTTTTCCATTTCTTGTGCCCAGGATGGTGTTCACATCACTTTGCCTGAGGGAATCAGATTTTCCTTTATTATATGCACTTGAAGTAGTATCTCGAATTCTTTCCAAAGAGTAACATCTTGTCCTAAATGTTCGAGGTAGATCTTGTTCATTCCTGAAACCTGAAAGATTTTGACAACTTCCTCCTATTAGATTATCAGCACTACCTTGTTTACGTGTCAGTTTATGTTGCTGCAATTTATTTGCATGTTGTTTTTGAAAAGTTAGCTCTTCTGAAGAGGACTTCCTGGAAACTTCATATTCTTTCTTTTTTTTGTCAGGCTCTTTGCGAAGTAGGCTTAGAAGAAGACACTCAGTTGACTTGAAAGAGTTCAAGTGAAGATTTTTTGAAGGTTGCGGGTCACATTTCTCATCTTGGACAGAGTGTTTTCCACTGCATCTATCTGGAATTGTGATGTAGCCACACATAACTATCAGAAAATGAAATATAAGTTAAGATGCAAGTGGTATGAAAATGAACAAGTCCAGAAAGAAAGTTGCTAACTGAACAGAGAAGACAACAAATATAACACACTAATTCATAGTTGACTCTGTTAGTAAAACCTAAGAAAAATTTAGCTCAGACCAAAAGCAGTAACAAGATAATGGCAACCAACGTGCAAGAATAAAGAAAGTTAACATACTGCAACAGTGAGGAACAGACAGGAACGAGCACATATTTTTAAGTTATGGTTATTGCGTATTTAGAAGGTTAGCTCAGACAGCAATTTGTATAGGATATCACGAAATAGAACTGCATTTCAATTAATGTTGTAATACAAAATGACAACATTGATGATCTTCCTCAGATTCAACCTACCACACAGATTAAAGGGTCAAGGTCTGATTTGAATTACAGATTTGTTCCCCAGTTGATAAACACTTATAGCTTGCATTGATTATTTCTAAATTCATACATACCTAAAATATTAACAAAAAGTTCATAGTATTCAAAAGTAAGTAATGGTTCAGGGAGACTGAGAAAGTAATCAGCAACCGTTCTGAATACATCCCGTTCAAACCCACTGTAAGTTGGTTGGCTCATGTCATTATTTCTAGGCCCTACAGAGAGATAAAGAAAATTCACAGAAGTATTTACTCTCACAATTCCATTATTAAAAAAAAATTAAAAAAAAAAAATCAACATAAGTTTGTTCTTGTAGGAATGACTGTTTCACAAGAAAAGAATCATGTCAGCAATATACAAATATTTTGTTTAGTTCAGCATTGTAGCACTTGTAAGCAGTAATTGTATAAAATATTCTATATAGCCACCGAGGAATTGTGCTCAGTTTCAGCGAGCTGTTCCACACCAAGGAAACAAATGAAAACTCATTTATGTCCTTTATAGGCTCCTCAGCAAAATAATAAACTCTTAATATTTCCTTAGTTTCCAATCTACAGTTACCCCAGTTCTCCCACAGGGAGCTCTGTCTTCCAGATGAAGAAGCTCACGCTGTGACCATCTCTGAAGAATGTGCTGGGAAGCCAGCCAACAAATGCATGTTGCTTTATGCATGGGCCAAACAGAGCTGGTCAGTGTCTTTCCCCTTTGTAAGACCTCCTCTTTTCAGCGCCTCTATTCAAATGGTTCACCAAGACAAAGTTTTGTTCACCACTACTCCCATGGCGGATCTTTTCTTCAGAAGTAGACAGGTAAACAACCCAATAATGCAAGAGATCTGATTAATAAACCTTGACCATGTTGCTACAGACAAGAAAAAGAATGAATGAAAGTGGTCCTGGTATGAATAAAATTTGCCTCTGTGTAGATCTTTTAACCCTGATGTTATCATACTCCACTGAACTCCTACAAATGAAACCAGCTACCTTACAAGGCCAATTCTAACGAATCAGGAGACGGCAGTTTTAATTACACATAGAACCAGGGAAAATTGAACTTTCAATATGATCAAACTTTATAATCATAATGACATTACCACACACTACACTAAAAATATAGTAGAGCAGTATTCCCCCTGCCAGTGTAAGTATTTTTAGTTTTCACTGTGCAAAGAAACTACCGCCTTAATCCTTTGGTTATAGTATAGCTAGCAGATGCAGAGATAAAATCTCCACTTGAACTAATTCACTCAAATTAGAAATAGAGAATCCAAAAAACCAGAAAGCTTGCTTACAGTTTTCGTCTCATGAATACAAAAACGTATTAGTTCTAAATACAGGGCTAATGTGGTATTGAAAAGTATTGAAAGGCTCAAAGACCAGTGCTCAGCTATATTTTCTACTTCAATTTAAATCCACTCACCAAACTCTTCCCTGTCCTGCTTTTCCTACTAGCGCTCTTCATGTAAAAGGTTCTATGTTTTGGGGAATACAGTTGAAGAAAAAGAGAAAAGGGTCATTTTCACAAGAGCGTATGCTGAAAACTGAACTTCTGATGCCACACTAACCCTGCCTGGACCCTTACCACAGTTCCACTGAGCAGCTGGAAATACATGCAGATGTATAAGCACACCCATCCAACAACGTTACAGCCAGTATAGCTTTGAGGGGAGCTAATGAAGGAGATTGCCAGGAAAAGGGGCAAGAGTTAAACAGCAGGGCAAGCACATCATCTCGGATTTCACTTGAGAGGCACTCATCTAACTCTAGCACGCCCTGTTAGCCATTTAAAGAGGCAGTTTTATAAAAAAAAGAAAAAAAAGGGGGGGGGGGAGCCAGTCTCGTTGTCCTCTGCTTCTCCAGAATCTTTTCAAAGCCTGCTTCGTAAAGATGCAAAGTTTACATAATTGCAATCTGTACATGTTTGTAACACAATTTCAAACACATCTGACAAAGGAAGCTTCAAAGACAGATTTTGTCAAGTTTCAGAAAAAATCAGTGCCACTGTAAAGACGACTAATAGCACCACGCAGGTCTGCTCTAGCACATGCTGAAAAACAAAACCACTCCTTTATTAGCAAAAGGATTCACATCAGACTGAGCCATTAGAAACTGAACTTTATTAGGTTCACTGTGAAATTACTTCCTCCCCCCCCAAATGTGTGAAAACCTGCGTTAACTGGAACTACTGGGAACATATTTACTGTGGAGTAACACAAGGCAGCTGCTCAAGTACACGTAGCACTGACACCTTAGGTAACTGATTCTTCTTTTCTGAAGTTTAAGATTTAACATTATGCCTTTCTAAATTTTACATTTAAGCAAATACACAAAGGAAACAAAACAGAAGCACTAAGTTTTCTGTAAGCTGCAACCACTTTCAGTTTTACTGCTTGATGTTTCATACGTTAGTACCAAAACAAGGGATGAGTGCAGACTCTCAGTCTGCAGAGAATGAAAGTTCAGTTCTGTCACAAAACATGTTTAACAGCTAAAACGTCTGACTTTAAAAATCCATCTCATCTACTATACAATGACTGGTAAGACATTGAAGGCCTTCATCTTCCACAGCTCAACTGCAACTACATAAGAGGTGTCTTACTGGGTTTTAAGCATAAGCTTTTTCTCAAAACAATTTGAAGAAAAAGGTGAGGAAGCAGACAAGGAGCTACCAGAGGAGCTATACTCCAAGTCCAGGACCCAGGAACAAACGAGCAGAACTTGTTCTTCTGTTCTCACGACAAATCAAGTAGACTATAAGGCTGACCATAGAAGCACACTTTCATCTTAAACCCTTTGCAAAATTTTGTTTGATTTCTTCTAGGACCAAAAAAAAAAAAAAATCTAACTGGGTTTCTACAAATTAGCTTCCCCAGTTTGTTATGAAATGTAGGAACTGTTTTAGTCCAGTTCAAAGCCACTGGAAAAGGAAAAACTGGAAAAGGAAAGTCCCTTTACTTCTGAAAAACTGCACGAGAAGAAACCACACACAAGTTTTGCCCAAGCACTCAAGTTTTCTCCCTGCCTAACTCTTTGTTAATAGGAATTATTTTTGTAAAAAAACAGCCCTTAACTTTTCCATGGCCTCGGACAGCATGCTTCCACTGAAAGCTTACAGTCTAATTAATTCTCCTGTACATTGCATGGGTTAAGAAACACTGAAGCCTCTCTTCTTCCACTAATTTAACCTGCTCAGGTTGCCAAAAATTTGTATGCAGAATCAGACGATGCAGCCTAAAAAGCAGGATAACTAGCTAAAGAAGTAATATCTTGATTACCCAAAATATAACATCTTTAACATGAGTTAACTCTTTTAGGTTACGTTTCTGTGCAGTAATTGGATGTCTATTGCTTAACTGATCTTAACGTGCAAGTATATTTCACTTTCAACTCAAAATGGGTTTCTGGAACTTAAAAGCTATTCAGTGACTTACAGTATGCGAGGCATTTCATAGCTGACAACACCCAGTGCGGGAGGTCTTCTAAAATAAACAAACAAGTACGTTATTTATACATAACCCCAAAGACTTAATAACTAATACAAATAACGGCACACATATTATAAATATAAAAGATAAAATATTGCTACACGTGTCATTTAAAAGTGAATGCAATACACCTACAGAAACTTCCAGGGAAATATACTGAACTGCACTCTCGTTTGGGAAAAAAAAGTGTAAAAGACAGACCATGCAACATATTACTTTAATCATTATTTATTGTTTGTTTTAATTGCACCATACAGAATCTGTAAGCAAAAATCAGAAAAAAATATCTTACCTGATTTGTCCTGCAAAATAACAACACCATGTTTGCTCGTGTTAGTCATATTGTATATGATGTACTCAGGAACTATCTGTGTTGGCTGCAAAACTTCTTCCAAAGATGGTAGGCCTAAAATGGTCTGCAAACTGTGGGGAGGAAAAGAGCAGATGTTCTAAAACATTTCCTAATAATGAATGAAAACAAGTTCTTTCCATATCTATTCAAGCACCGGTTACTCGATAAACTAGTTTGCTGTTTAGTACATTCTCACTTCCAGAAGGACAGTTTAAGGACACACTTCTTCCTGGGACAAACACCAACGACCAGTAAGAGCGAGCACCTACGGTACTTAAAATATACTTCAACACCAGCAACAATAAATTTCTTAAATGCAACAATCCAATGTTAATAAATACATTAGAAAGCATATATAAACAATAGTAAAAAATATTTCACTTAAAATACAATTTTAAGCATTTCAAAAAAATTTGCAAGCCAAAAGCTTGATCGGGCCATTATACACCCAAAGCACATATACAAGAAGGTACTTTTTACAATCTATTACTTACTGTATTAGAATGATATTTCTCCAAGTTTCTTGCACATATTCCTGGCTTATTTCCTTCCTATGTAGTGTGTCTTCCTTGTTTTCCTCTATTACATCTGGGTGTGTTTTTTCTAAATTTTCCTGAAAATGAGTGGTTTATACCGTAAGATAATCAAGCCTCAAGATAATTCAAAATTAAGTAAAAATTGTTCTCAAACATATAGGGCATTCTGCAGAACATTAAATTCCAAAACATGATCCAGGGAGCAACCTTAACAGTCTCAGCACTAAAACGTGAGCATATCTACTAAAAAGCGAAAAAAGACACAACGAAAAAAGACGTAATCAAATCAGAAGTCAGCAATTTAAAAGACAGAAACACATAAAATCCAAATGTATTAGTAGGTGAAGTATTCTCCTCTAGGATCACAAGCTAAATCCAGAAAGTATATGCACACACAGAGAAATCTCAAAAGAATAAAGGGCTAAACACTTGCAACGTTTTTTAAAAAGTAAGCAAAACAGTTAATTAATTTGTGCTTTTTATTTGTCCTAAACAAAAATATATTTAAGTTTCAACAAGGAAATACTGTCCAGATCATTTCTAGAACTCCACCTTCCAGCCCTCCCAATACTTTGAAATACTGTAGCAGGGATAATTCTGCACTGAAGGAGACAAAACAAACATGAGAATGCAAAAGAAAACAAACCCCCTCCCATACTGATGACACGAGATGCTCAATGGCTTACACAGACCTATACAACTAAAACTCTATGTAATCTCAGATCATATTGATGCAAAATCAGCCCAATAGTGCAATGGAGGGTGGGGGGCAGCGTGTGTGCATATGCCAAAATGACCTTTCTTTCTGATTAGTGTGGCTGCATTAATAACACTCTACCCCCCCATTTCCCTTCCCACAAACTATTACCAGTAAGTTTAGAAAAAACAGCTTCATACAGGTTTAAGAGCATACTTAATTTCTTCTGTCAAATGCATAATCCCTTTCACTCACTGCCAGCATTTCAAAACCACCATGTTACAGTTAAAGCTGTGATTTTACAGTATGTATTTTGCTTGAATTTTTACAGGTTATTAAATAAAAATGTCTTTGTGTGCATGCAAGAAGAGAAACAGCACACGTCACCAAGACACTTAATTATGAAATATATAGGTATAATAGAAACATAAAGCTGTAAGTGTTCTGTTTCACTGTCTAGAAGAACCTACCAACCTATTTCTTAAGCTAGAAGGGAAGATGACAAAACAGAACAGTGTCACTAAAAGATGATTGCTTCGTTTTATTTTTTTTTTAAGAAGAAAGAAGATACATGGCAACTATAATTATGTAAGAAACGTAAATTATTACCAGAGACTGTAGTAACTCATGTTTTTTAAAAGTTGTCCTGGACAAATGCGGCAGTTTAAAAAGCCTTTCTTTGTCTCTAGAGAAGTTTGCCAAGTTCTCTTTTGGTGGACATGAGCTTGGCAGAGGTTTAACTGGAGATGTTGAAGGAAATCTGTAATGAATAGGAGAGATGTTAAATACCTTTAGAATAGATTAAAAATATAAGAAGTCACTTAACAAAAACCATACCCTATCAGTGTGATTCCATAAGAGCCTGAAAAGATTCAGGAAAGTAAGAAGAAAAACGCTGAAGTTTTCTCTTTAGAACACCGTTTAACCTTATCTTACTGTAAACTAGCTTTGGGCTACCTTTCTTGATTCCAAAGTCAAGCTGAAGATACTCAGATATTTATACAGTACTGAGAGCAGAATTTGAGAAGTGAGGGCTTTTGATATGCTTTTGATATTAGAGCTTAGGGTAGGCTCTGTTTCCCACTTAAGACTTTCTGTAAAAAATACATGAGAAGTAAACACAGGACGGGTAGCACAGCATGCAGCTACAATAAATTCTCCTTGGCTCCCTTCCAAAGCACTTGAGCGTAGCACACATGCCAGTGAAAACCTTGGCGAGACAAAAGCACGGAAACAGCCCTCAGCGTACAGGATGTGTGGTCTATACTGCAAGTCAGAGTAAAGTAAAACCGTGAGCGGAGTAAAATGGTGCTAATAATGGATTTTTGGCCCAACTGCTCCAAGCAAAACAACATACTTTTGAGAATCTCAGCATTAAGATTTTTAAATAAAGTTCTTAACCTGAAGAGCTCTGTTAACTGTCTTCATTTCTATACCTGTATAGTGTACCATTGTCTTCTAAATTTTCAGATCCCCATCTCCCTTTTATATCTTCAATTACATGATTCTTGAGAAACTTTCTTAATAACTGAACAGTCTGCTGCCTAGTAACTTCAGGACCAAAGTTGCTGTTACTCCTTAATACTTCATGGAGCCAGTCTACAGCTTCTGACGCAGTAAAACAGCTTCCATGTTTTTTGAAGTGTTGTCTGTGTTTCCTTAATGGCATGCCTGCTCGGAAATATTTCGTAATTTCATTCCACTGCATGGGAAACAAAACAAGATCAAAGCCTGAAGTTGATCACTGTAAGTACCAATTAAAACAATATTGTATCAATAAGCATATAAAATGAAGTCACAACATTAATACTAACACATATTGATAGTTATACTAAATAATGTAGTAGTATTAATATAGAAACACTGAATTTAAAGTTCAGATTAAAAAACATAAACATTTCATGTAGGTTTTTATCTCATTCTTCTGTCACTGAAAATAAGGTGAGAGTTTCACAAACATAACGAGTTTTATTGACCCGGTCTGCACATGCCCAGCATTTACATCCACTCAGTTTCCCGAGGTGCTGTCAAAACACAACCTTCCAATTTGCAGCAGCTCTCAGACACGAGCCGAATCCAGCTGTCAGAGGGCATAAACACCAGGTTTAAATTTTGAATTTTTTTTTTTGCTTCCTTTCCTATTTACTCGCACAAAATGAGATGACACGCCATAATTAGCAGGCTCCTCTGACTGAGCTGTCGTCCGATTTTGCTGCTGCCACCGCCACAGCCCCTTCGCAGGGAGGGTCCCAGGGTGCCTGACACCGCCCCACGGGGGGCAGCCAGCCCCCTCCTGCCCCACAGCACCCGGGTTTCCACGCGTGGCACTCAGACAGCAGCGAGCACAAGGGCCACACGCTGCCCCGGGCACGGCAGAAATGTACCTGACCAGAAGGGTTAATATTAATCTGTGCTTTACCCGTGAGGAGAGGCCCCCCGGGCTGAGGAGAGGCCCCCCCGGGCTGAGGAGAGGCC
>VZSZ01006635.1:76452-99429 GCA_013398815.1 Ibidorhyncha struthersii
CAGCTCCGTGTCCTTCTGCTGTTGGGACCCCCCGAGCTGGAGGCAGCACTGCAGGGGGGTCTCCCCCGAGCGCAGCAGAGGGGCACAATCCCCCCCTCGCCCTGCTGGCCACGCTGCTGGGGATGCAGCCTGGGATGCCGGTGCACATTGCTGGCTCATGGTGAGCTCCTCAACTACCAACACCCCCAAGTCCGTTCTCCACCCAGCCTGGATTTTGCTTGGCATTGCCCCAGCCCAGGTGCAGGACCTTGCACTTGGCCTTGTTGAACTTCGTGAGGTTTGCACAGCCCCACCTCTCCAGCCTGTCCAGGTCCCTCTGGATGACATCCCTTCCCTCCATCGTGTCGACCGCGCCACACAGCTTGGTGTCATCATCAAACTTGCTGAGGGTGCACTCAATCCCAATTCACTGCTTTCTTCCTGTGACATCAACGGAGCTAATCTGTCCCTCAGAGGACTGAGCCACCTCACTTTGCTTGGGCTCACCTTGCCCGATGGCAGCATGTCACAGTCTGCACAGGAGATGCTCAGGCACCAGCTGCCTTCCCCGCGGGCACAGAGCAGCAGAGTGTGGGAAAAGCCACCTACAAGCACATACAGCAGCCACAGGTGAGCCTTGAACAGAGGTGTAAAAGCTTGCATCTTCTCAGGAACTCACCTTGGTTACTTGTTAAGACGAGTGAAAAAAAGCCAACTCGCATTATGTGACTTAAGTCAGTTTTCAGGGCGCTTTCGCAGACAATACTCCAAGAGGCAGGCGTGGTTTACCCGTTTCTTTGGTGCTGTGAGACTTGCCTATTGCTTGCACACAGCTACCTGAACACACATGCTGCTCACTGCTTTCAGAAGAAAGCACCTTCTTTCAACTACCCTGCCATGTCCTGTGGATTTCCTGCAGATACAGGTATAAGAGACACACACACCCCAAAAAAACCCACCAACAAACATTGCAATAGCATAACTTTTACAGTTTTGGTTTTTTTTTGTTTTTTTTTTTTTTTTAAACTTTCTGAGGGCACATAGACCAAGTATACTGGTTACCTAGGAGCTATAAATACTGCACGAGCTTTGTCTCTCATGTTGCTACAGCCATCCATTGCTCAAACATTTTAGGCTCATCGCTTAGACTTCTTTTATAGGCAATCAAGACACACAAATACCTCAGATGCTTTCATAAGAAGGGATAAAAACATCACTGCTGTGAGAAAACACACCAGCATAACAAGTGGGTTTAAGCAGTAGGACCCAAAGCTGCAACCCAGGAAAAAGAACAGAAGTAGAAAGCCAAAGTGGCAAAACACTCAGCACCTCCCAGCACACCCAGGCCTGGAGCAGCACCAAGAAACCAATTTCTCAACTACACACCCTACCAGGGGAGGGGTGGCTATTCTGCTTTTATGTGCTTGGGAAATCAGTCGCAGGAACCGGTCAAAGCTGGCTCCTACTGACGTCTATCAGATCTGTGAGCTGTAGCACCTGCTGGTAAGCCAGCAGTTGTTGACTTAATGAGTCAGTATGGCAAACAATTCAAAATTCAGTGAAGCTGTGTTATTTTGCTTACATTCTGCAACTGTTCAGAAGAAGAAAGGTGTGGATTCTGTCACTAGAATCAAAAACTTGAGAGATTCTCTTCATCATTTATCTATTTCAACAATTCAACTCCTGTTTTCCTTTCTAACAAAATCACTTCATGAGCGGTTGCCAAGATAGAAAGTATTGGTTTCTCCAGTGACCCAGGCTCTAAGAACATACACCGATTTATTGATTACCTTAGGGAAATCTTCACGAGTAAAACCTGTAGAAAGCAATGACTGCAACAGTTTCCCTGTGGATTACTTCCCATACTCACTCACTCAGATCATTAAAAAAAATATAGTGCTTGATGTATTCGCATTCAACCTACTGCCTATAGATGACCTAATACATTTTGTAAAACTTCATATCTTAGATTAAGTAAAGAGATTTTAGGGACATGTCTGGCAAATACAGTAAAAGTCATAATCGGAATAGTCTGGGAAACATTACAGTCCATCTTCTTCATGGTAATGTAAGCAGTGTTGTACTGTTGTAGCCTAGAGTGTTTTAATTAGTTTCCTAGGAGACAAAAACTAGAGTTCTTTCTGCTTTTACAATTCAGTTTCTGGTCTATTCTTGCTTGTAGGTTTCCCTACTTAGAGAAAAATGACTACACAGAGGCAGGTGTTCTGTACTTTTATCATTACACGGTTGTGAATAGATGCAATCAACTGGAAATACAAGCGGTCTTTTACAATGATTGGAGAGTACCTTCAGGTCACTAAAAATATTCTTAGAGCCAGTTTTATGGCTTGACAATGCGATTTCCTTATCTTTCAGTGTTTTTCTTTCCCTTATTCTCATTAGTGCATACCTGTAGAAATACCAAGCCAGCTCAGCTGTAGGAAGGCATTAATGTAACTCTTCGCGTACAAAGTTCTGCAAAACACGAAGTAAAGAGTTATTTTCTGTTTCCCCTTTATAATTGTTTGACCTTGGTGTCTGCTGCTGGTAACAGTAGAAGGCAAAATAAGTAGAGATTAACGGAGTTCATTTAAAATATCAAGGTTATGTCTGTCCCTCTGGATTGTTTTTCACTGTGTGTGTTACTAAACAGAAGAGGTGTGTGCTGTATATGCTGTTCGTCCTTGTTTTACTAGTTTTAGACGCAGGAAGAAAGCTAATTGGAAGTACTTAATCTCCTGATGTTTAGTGCAGCTGGATTAGCATTCGTGCCCTTAAGTTCAAATAGAAAGTGATTTTAAAACATAAGGGAATAGATTGTGGAGTCTTCTAGTGATAACATAAGCTTTCTGTATTTGTCATTGTGCGAGCCACCACAGACAGGATGCAGGAACAACCACAAAACCACAGATGAAATGCAAAGAGTAAATTTAATCTTGATCCCTCGTGAACCGAGGGAATCTCTGAAGCAGCACCTGGGTGGAGGCACGCGAGTGGGAACGCAGGCACGGCGGAGCTTGGCCCTTGCTAACGAGAGTCCTTGTTAGCGAGAAAGAGGGAGAGTCTGAACCTGCTGTTCTCGCCTGTATTTCAGGGATTCAAGCAGGCGTAGTTTTCCACTGTGCTTTGATCTTCTCGGACAGCAGGGCAGGAATCTCAAGCATGTTTGATAAGGTGCCTCAGAGTCCTTCACAGGCCTATGTTATCTAAGTGCAGATGTTCTGCTCATCAAGCACACAAGACTAAGCAATGATTAGTGTGATATATGTGTTTTCCGATACCCCAGGTGCAAGTCGCTTGAGCGTATTTACAATCCTCCTCGCTGATCTTCCGTTACTTTCCCACAGTCATTAAGGAATACAAATCCATATACATTTTCACATACATATTCACTTGGTTTATGCGGATGATGCCGTAAATGGAGTGTTCTTCCCCTTGGAAGCGTTGCAGTGACCAGAGCCCTGGAGCCTCGGCAGGACTTGGCGTGCTAGCCCTGCACAGACTGCGCTCTTTGAGCTTCCAGTGAAAGAAAATTCTGTAGCCGGTGTCCAAAACAACACAGATACCAGGCCCGCATCCCAGAACAGACACAACCCTTTACTCCGCAGGGCTTTTCTTTGGTCCTTATGTTTATGACTTTCTCTTTCCCACAGCTAAGTGTTGGGTTTGATCTCTGGTGAAGTAAAGCATATATGAGTGTAATAGCAGCCGTGACAATACCGCTGCTGGGATGATCAGGAGCAGTCGTGATGACTTGAAGTCCTTGACTTTGCTGGTGTGAGCAGAGTCGGTAGGACAGGTAAGAGTGGGGCCCGGCGCAATGTTTGTAAAGTGCTGTGAAGATTTCAGAAGCATGCTTTGCTAATGCACTGCTGCTATTCTTTCACGCACGTCTCTTTAAATTCTGATTTTAGGGGGATAGCTTCTGTGCTTACAGTAGGCGAAACAAATTGCCTGATATTTAGTGAAATGAAACAAGAAGCATAAAAATGCATAAGAGTTGAAAGATATGTGAGGCCTTAATGCAAAGTTCTCATTGTGTCATTGAGATAACAAGATAAGAACTCAGCCGTTTACATTTCCCCATGAAACATTTCAGCAATTTTTTTTTTCCCAAGAACATTATGTATCATTCTTTGAGGATATTAAACAGTGAGGGCTGGATACATTTTTTTTTTTTTTTTAAATGNAAATGAGTAGTACAGACTTTATAAGAGCAACATTTTGTAGACAAAGCATTTAATCCAGGCAGGATGTGCCTGGGGGAAAAAATCCACATTGAAAACAAACTGCAGCAATTACCATCATTTCATTACAATAAATTTTTTTCTTCAGAAAGCAATTCTGTGGAATTTACCAGCTTTCAGATAACAACATTTCAGCTGATTTGCTGCTTTCTGGAGATGGAATGACTGCACTGTTATAGTGACAGTGCAGATGCTTTTCGGGAGGATTGGTGTGGGAAGAAGAACAGAAGAGAACGCCTGTGAAGGTTATGATGAAAATGTGCATGTGAGAATTTGAGAGAAAAGATGCATCTCGGTTTAGAACCCTATCTTTTTCTACTGCTGCTGAACTTTACCCCACGTAGAGTCAGTAGCTTGTACAAAAAGCCACTAGAGGGGAGGTCTTATGCAGTAGTGTAGAAAACCCAAAAGAAACAAGTAGGATAAATCCTGCTGTTGTTCAGCCTTGAACGATTAGTTGAGATTTCCCACTCTACCCCTCTGTAACTCAGGATCCCCAAGCACTTTCCTCTCTCCCACAAATGTTGAGGAGTTCTGTGTACCATCACCCCCTCAACTCAAGCAACCCGAGCACTGTGTTATTTTATTTCCTCTGAATGACGATGGATCGGCATCCTCTTCTGCTTGCACCTCGCAGACACTGAGAAACACCCTGCGCCTTTTCCCACTGTATTTTCACATCATCCAATGCATTTACCTAGCCCCCTGCTTTCTCCTTAAAGAGTTGACAGGAGCCCCATGAGCTGCTCAGGACTCTGCCCTTCATCCCCATCCTCTGCTAAATGCAGTTTGGATCCCATCTGCGGCAGAGGAGTGGGGTCACTTCCCCGCTAGTGTGTTGGTTAGACAGAAGTAATGCGCCGTCTATAAAGCGTACCCTCTGCCCGCAGCCCGGCTTCAGGTGTTCCCTGGCAGAGCTCTCCTTCCAGTTTGCCTAATAGTCATCCCTGAAATTACAAGCCATCGTGATACCGAGCAGGAAAACGTTACTCACTTCCCTCATTGGTCTTCGTCCTCTTTTCCCAGCACAAGGTTCTAAGTAGCTCTTCTGCAGTGATTTATAAAAATGTGAAAATGTGCTGATGTTTTGTAGAAGTCATAAAGAAAAACAGTGAAGTCTTTAATAATACCAGTTTTTATGGGTATACAATCCCTTAACCCTGCAGAGTTTAATTTGTGTTTATATTATTACTTCAAGAATGTAAATATCTCTTAAAACTTAGAATGTAAACAGGTCTTAATCTTGAGCTGAATAAAAACATTAAGGCATGTTTGGAACACTGTTAGTGTAGAAATAACAATTAACAGCCATCTATTTGTTATTATTAATTGTTATTTAAGAAAAAAATCTATTAAGTGGATGAGAGGATTGTGTGTAACAGAGTGTAAGTAGCTATAGCAGGAATAGTTGTAAGATGAACGTTATACTACCATGGGGTGATGTGCACAAAGAGCCTTTTTGCAACAGAAAACTCATGTGATGTCAAATACGTGCAAACAATTAAAATGTGTATGAAGATCTTTGAATTTTCAGAAATACTGACCTTGGAGCTCAGTTCATTTGGGTTAGTTTCAAACACAGTTTCAAAGCCTTGCAGAAATGTTTAATCTATAATTAACACCTAGTGCTTGCAACCATCTTAGATGAAGGCTGCAGCTTTAATGAAAGCCTATTTTATTTTTCACAGGATTCAAAGATATTGCCTACAAAAATGACACAGCACTATCTATCTACTTCAGCTGCTGTACCTGAGATTGTTAAGTATTGATACTACCTATGTACCTGAAGCTGTAGCTGCAAATAAAGCCTTTGCACATATAGGCGTGAGATGTCCTGGCTTCAAACACAATTAATACAGACAGTGTGAGGCTCGAGGTATTTTTGAACCAATCCTCAATTAGAGCCCTTCTGCTTTGCCTTTCATATATTATTTATTATCCTGTCAAAGGTTTTTTTTTCTGTACTGCACCATGATATGTTAATTAACTTGTTGCTTTTTCTCCCCCAGTCATTTGGCTTAAGACTTAATTAAATAGTGGATGTTAAGTATAGTTTAGCGAAGGGATTCAGCTGAGTTTGCTTCTCGCTAGCTCAGGGGCACAGGACGAGCACCGACGCCACTTGCTCGCTCCACTCTGTTGGTAGTACGAACTTCCTTGGCGTGGGATCCAGCCCATTCACTGAAGCACAGATCTGTCTGGATGGACTCTTCCCTCCAAACAGGAGGAAATCCCTCTGCTTATTTATTTTCTCTCTGAACAGCATTTCTCAAATTATTCTGTTTACAGCTATAATAGTAATAAAACCCCTTATTATTTGGATTCTTTATAGAAACATCAGTGCATTTTGCTGTTCTTGCTTAGGCTGATTTATTCGCTCCTTGAAAATACGTGATGAAATGAAAAAGTGGCAATGCCTCAAATTATCCAACACCTTTATCTAGAAAGGCTGCTCATCCTTTTCCTTTCTTTCTAGATTGAAATAGAGGGAAACCAGCTAACTACATGGGGGTTTAACCAGGTTTGGTGGGTTTTTTTTTGGTTTGTTTGGTTTTTTTTTTCTGAGAGGGACTACGGCTGAGTAGAGAATTGTAGCTCACTATAAAGTGAGGAAAGGAAGGAAACTGCAGAGTCCTGCGCCTGGAACGGGCTGACCCCGTACATCAGTACAGCGTGGGGGCTGGTAGCTGGGCAGCCTCCTAGTGCGGGAGAGACGGCCTCCTTCACCTGGCAACCCATAGATAAGGGGCTATGCTATAAAGCAATAATCAGTGCTGTTTAAATTCAGCAAGGACTCTTTTTGTGGAGTTTATTTTTAAGCTCATCTTATCGTTTTTATTGACCAACATTATTACCTGCATCTGTACGATTTGGTTTTGGCTTTGCTTAGTGGAAGTGTACTTCTGAACAGATGAAACAATATTACTTTAACTCTGCTCTTTTTAAAAGATAGTTTTAGTTGTATGCTGTTTTACTCATAACTTGGGCATAGTTCTGTTTGTATGGCACAGAATCCATTGTAATAATCCATTGGCACGCGCTTCTCTAACAGCTTTGTGCAACTCTTGTGCCTCCTGTATTGCGTGACATCCACCCCAAGATGATTTTAGAAGGCAAGACGGGAAGGTGCAAACTGCAGCTTCCTTTTGGGCGTAACAGCAAATGAAAGTTTGCTCTGATGACTTAATATCTGTACTTAGTATGCCAAGAATTTTGTTCTATGGTGTTTCTCTGGAAAAACACAGATTTTGCCTTCCGCACATCTATTTTTTTTTTCACATAGTTTTTATTGAACTCAATTGAATTACTCCTGCACTTTAAAAGAAAACTGATTTTCTGACTCTGCTACAAACCTTTAAATAGTAGTTACTTCAGATACAGGCACTTTCTCCCTGGTTCCCTTGTCCACCAAAGTATTTAATTAAAAAAAAAAAAAAAACCAAAACAAACTACATGCAGTTTTAGCAAAGCTGTTCTGCAAATCAATCCTTTTATGCAGTTGCTTGCAATTTGTTGCTTTTCATTTGTGAGCTGCATCACAGCTGCGCCCAGTTTTTCTCACAAATTAGTTCATCAGATCTATTATTCTACAAATGTGTAGCAGCTGTTGCTCAAATCCAGCCTGATTGCACATGCCCTCTGCAGTTTTACTCAATTGGTTTACTCCAAACACTTTGTTACTAAATCATTCGTTTGGTTGTAACCATCCATACAAAGTATGCATTAAAATTCTTCATAGTGCGGCAATTTGGAAGCCA
The DNA here is from genome assembly GCA_013398815.1 of Ibidorhyncha struthersii. Lineage (NCBI taxonomy): Eukaryota > Metazoa > Chordata > Aves > Charadriiformes > Charadriidae > Ibidorhyncha > Ibidorhyncha struthersii. The sequence continues at coordinate 84,437 of VZSZ01006635.1, forward strand.
GTTGCTCAAAAGATCAAAGGATGGGATCCCATACGGAGTGTGGTTGTCTTACCGTATGCGTTCACAACTCCTGGCTGTTAGTAAAAGGCAGGTACTTGTATCCAAAGGGGAGAATGCTCGGACTAGAGTTTTCATTGTAATGGTATTGGGAAGCAGTGGGGAAACATGAATATTGTACGTGTTTTCGGGCATTCATCTCAGTCATTCTTGGTGCTTCACTCCTTCTCCACAAGTCTCTGAAATGCAGATGTTCCTCAAGTGGAAGGTGGCAGCTGTCAGGCATGTTAAACAACAGTCGGGAAAAGGGGATGTTGGCAGGAACCAGGGAAGAAACTGTCTTGATCACTAGGAAATATAACTAAATATTTACAGAGATTTTTTTTTTTTTTTCCTCCAGGATTTTCCTAGATCTTCTGTAACGTCTAAAGGACTCCAGCACAAAGTGAGTAGGTCTTGCATGCACACAGCCTTAAGGTCGTTACTGCTGGTGTTAGTTGTGCTGCTTCCACAATCTGAGGCTGCACTGTTTTAATTAAAAATTCAAAATACAGCTATCTCCTGACCTAGTAAAAAGACTTGGAAGATGCGAACAGCTTGAACAAAACAATAGGAGAACATATCAAGAAAACACAAAGCACAAATTCTTCTTGGGAATAGTCCGTGGTCTTTTCAGATACTACAGATTTCTGCAGAGATGTTTTGGAAATTCATGCACGAGACAGGATTTACTGCCTGGTTAGTCTCCTGGATCCAACCACATCAGGATACGTTTGACACTGACGCATAATCGCTGGGTCTGAGGTCAGATAAATGTACATTCTATCATGTGAGGGCTGAAGGAGTCGCATGCGGGCAGCTTCACTGCGAGCTCTGGCTGGAGGGGAGACGTGCACCCGGACAGACAGACAACCGTCTCTTTTGAAGAGGGGAGGGGAAATTGCACTCCTTGGGCACCCGGGTGTAGAGGGAGCTCCTTGGAAGCCGACCCAGAGCAAGCCTTCTGCCTGGGGATGCTGCAGCTAGGAAAGCTCATTTCCTAATTACTTGGCTTATTACCTGGGAGGGAGCTGTTGTTTCCATCCTGTTCACAGAATGCTTTATTGTAATTTGAAGCAAAGCTTTGGAAATAGCCTGTTTCCACCTGGCGATGACCAGTATGAAAACCAAGCGGTGAACTGCCCCTGCTCCAACCTCGTAATTCCACTGGTGTTTATTTGATAGCACATGTCCCTCATTTCCCCGAAGGTACAGGCATACCTTTGTACGGCAGGCATAGTCGTGTATCTGTTAATACCTGAAAAAAGTGATGAGGCCTGGGGATGACTGCAATGTAATCTAGAAAGTCAAAGCAGACAAGTAATTCTTGACACAGAGTTTAAGGTATGATGTCCTGCACTGCACGGGGAGAAAAATAGCGGAAGCCCACCTCTACCCATAAGAAACCTTGCTTTCTCCAAGTGAACCCAGGAACCTGTTGTAGGATGTCTGACTAATTGAAAAGAAAATGGAGCAAGCCCTTGCTTTTCTGGATTCGTCCTGTCTTTCTGTACCACTTACTCGGGGTGTGATTGATTTCTGCCACACGGTGGTGGTGTTGCTTTTTTTTCCCTAATCCTGAAAAGTTGTTTCTAAGACCAGCTGGGGCAATGAAGACTGCTTTATTTGTTAAACGCAACTTAGTGATAACACGTTGGTTTTAGTAAATGTTCACGCGATTTTCATGTTACTTTTGCGGCCAGGGTGTATTAGGTCATCAATACACAACAGATCTGTTGTACGGTAGCAAGGCTATTATTGCCAGCTTCCCAGTCCTTTGCATCTAATGTTTTCACTGCGTTCGGTGATCTATTGCTACTTTGTCCCCAGAGGGAAAAAGAGATGAGCCCTTTTTTTTTCAAAGAGAACTTACGGACACTTGGAGTCATTAGGCATCATTTTATGACATTACAGTTTTTGTTGTAAAAACATGTTTTAGGCATCACGTTATGAGAAACGTATTCGTTGAAATTCATGTTGGCACAGGCTGAAATCTGCAAAGATACCTCGCTTGGCAGCCTGGTAACTGCCTTGCTTGGGGAGAATGATTCATGCAGTGATGCTCAGTAGCAGACAGAGGTAGTAGTAGCTGCAGTGTGTGGTCCCTGAGCTCCTGAGGTAGGCTGATATGGTCCAGATCTCGGCCAAATATCCTGCAGGCCCTGTAAGGATCTGAAAGCCTTCCCGAAAGTCTGGGAAGTAGCCAGAGAAGAGTATGAGGAAAAGAGGTAATTGAAAGTCCTTGAAATCCAGCAGTCCTTAGCTGTCTGTGTTTACAGGCTGGGGTTTAGAACAGGAGCTCAAGTAGGAATTCAAATTTAGAAAAACCCCTTGATTCTAGTCAATGGAAAAAAATGTAAAAGTGACATGGCATGTGCTCCTCCATCCCGTGGTAGTCTTGCTCTGAAAGCTTCGTGTGTGCTGCAGCTTGGTGGTAAGGGCAGGTGCCACTTCTGTTTGGGTTTCTCATGAACACTGTGAAACTGTTGACCTTGAAATAGTTCTCTGGTTTTGTCTACTTGGAAACAGATTACCTCCTTGGAGAAAGCAACAGAAGCAGTAGCCACAGTGAAAGCTCTTGCTTCACTCTTGGATTCCCCCCACCTCTTACGGAGCCTCCTGGCAAGGAGAAGGAGCAACCAGGCAAGTCGAGACCATGCGGAGGGAGTCCAGAGCGTCTGTGCAAGTAGCTGCCTGGGCTGGCAGCACTGGCAGAAGCTAAGGGATAATGCAAGGAGTTTCTATTCTGTAGCAACCAGCTCCGTCCATCTCCTTCCTCTGATTTTGGTGTCCCTCTTACTATATTTCTTCCTGATCCATAGGTGATGCGTATGGAGAACGTTTCTAGAAGGTAGACCTTATTTATGCCAGTATTTTTCTTGGAGGGCTAATGCAGAAAAAAATGAAATCTTCTAAATAGAAAGGAAACCACTTGAAAATCACCGTGATTTGATTAGAAACAATAGACTAAGAAAAATCCTGGCGGGAAGACAAAAGGAACAAATTGGCCATGTGAAAGAAGGACCGGATTAATACACTGAGGAAGTGAGAGGCTTAATAAACATTCACACAATTAACATACCAGTACCCCTACTGCCCCTAGAGAGAGGGCTGCTGTTGGGGTTTTTGCCGTCTCCTCTACCTTGCCCCATCGCCCCAAGGAAGCACCCTTGCGCTTTAATTACATCGCCTAATGATTCTGATCTTCATAGCACGTGTTCTGGTTCTTGTAAAGCTAAAATAGAGCATTGTGCAGTTGAGGATACTGCTTGTCATGTGTACTCTGTTGCATTAATATGAAAGTTCTTCCCAATATATGTTCAAAAAAGAAGGCATTTTGGTAACTGTTGACTCTTTGGGGTCAGGGACAGCATCACCCTCGCTGTGCAGGCTCTAGCACTGGCAGTACTTTTCCATGAGCTTTCTGTCAATGCAGCTCTCGCATACTTGCCACAGACACATAGCAGCGCCACAGTGTAATTTACTATGAGTAGGGTTTGAATTAGTTGCACGGAGTTAAACTTTTTCAAATTTTTGGACTTAATTTGCTTGTAAGCTATGGACAAAAGTGTCAGTCTTTTTAATTTTTTTTAGGTCACTGTACACTATTATCAGCCGGTATCCTTTATATCGGATTACAACTATTCAGTTTCTAGCCAACAATTTTTTAAAATAAATATTCACTGACTCAAAAAGAGGAGGTGCTATTCTAAAATTGTTAGAGCTTGTTGTTAAAAATGACCTTCATGCAATAGTAGGTTATTTTGTTTAAATAGAAGGCTAAATATAAGTTCTCCATTTCAGCAGAGCAGATTTGGATAGACCAAAAGAATTGCTCGACCATTAAGTGAGCTGATGAGCTTGAGAACATGAAGAAATCCGAGGACTGCTCCAGGTTTAGTGGCAGCTGTTAGGACAGCCGAGAAGAGAAGGCGGAGGGCTTGGCCCTATCTGTGTGAATAACTGGGTTAGGAAGAATCTTGTGAATAACCAGAGAGCCTAGGAAAGATGGAAGGAGAAGGATAGATCAGCAAAGAAACCAACATGATGGAACTGGGAGCTGCTCCAGAGGACAGCTTGGAACGTGTAATCTCACGTTTCATGCTGGATCCCGTTTGATGGTGTATCCTAATAAATACGAATCTTCGTGTTCATCTCTGAAGTCTGACTCCTCTCACCTTAGGCATATGTCTCAAGTGCATCATTCTTTCAGAATTCTGTTGTTCTGGTCTTTTTGTCCAGCCAGTCTGAGATATTCATGCCCTGGCTTCTCTTCAGCTTCTGTTTCTGGCCTGGTGAATATTTATGAGCAGTAAAATAGTCCAACAGGAATGACTTAGAGACATCCTGTCCAGAAGAGTTAGTAGCGTAGAGGTTCTGGTAGATGGAGGTCATGTCCTTGGTCCACCTAGGTGCTCCCATCTATCTCATACGAGTGCCTGAACTCCAGGTTAAATGCTGCTTTAGGAAAGTGAGATTTTTCCCTCTGGGACTGTATTTAAAAATTATAGGCAATCTTTTTTCTACCTGAAGTAGCATGGGAACAGTAATAGAATACCAAATGTTTTCTGATGAGAGACCTCTTTCTTAAAAAGACCCAGTCTTCAGTGTTGAGCAATCTGAATAACGGGAAATACAACCAGCCCCATCCATAATTAGCTTGGAATCCATTTTTTTTAGCCAAATCATTGTTCCCCCGATACTGCACTTCCAACAACTCTAATTTTAGACTAGATATATGTATGCAGATTCAGCAATGCCAGAAGTGGTGTAGTAATATGCTGAAAATTTATTTGATTTAAACTTGAATGATGCTGATGGAAATGTGCCAAACTACCCACATTTATATAGGCAAAGAGCAATCTGAAGGAGTCATGCGTTTGCATTGCCAGTTACGTATATTTTCAGCTTCGCGTGTGCGGAACAAATGTCTGCTTACCCGACTATTTGTCGTAGATGTCCATAGGCTAGTCATCGCACCGAGCTCTGCTTTTCACCCAAAGGGCTCTATTTCTCCGTTTGTGCAATAATTCCTTTCGTTAATGTTAACATTATTATTTGTGGGGCATTACCATCGCTGTTAAGGGGGGGTTGTGCAAAGGAGCTGACAGAAATGCTCCTTAAATCTGTAATCTGAATTCAGGCTGGATGGAAGCTACACAGAGTGTTAAACGCTTTTCGACTCGAGATCAGACAAAGCCGCGCAGTATTTACATTAATCCTGCGCTTTCAAAGCACGCGCAAGGTTTTAGCTTCACAGTTACTCTTGATTTCAATGCAAGTTAAACACTGTGCAACACTTTGAACATTTCTTCTTAGAAGTGCCAGATTTGGGCAGTTCAGCTTCTGAAGCCTTTAGATCATGACTCTTCTGTCCTCATTGAGATGAAGTTTTAAGTAAATAGGAAACTATTATTCTGGGGAGGCTTCCCCAACGGGAGAGTGATGATTCCTTATTATGTGTTTACCTACAATCCCGTAAACACAGGAGAAATGAGTGCGGTTTAACTAACTATAGAACTTGCTTGTTTGGCTGACAAAAAGCTTTTCTTCTGTTTGGGCCATAACTCTCATGGAAAATCAAACTCTTCTCTCAGCAGAGGAGCATTTTGAAGGTGGTTTACTGTGTTTTAAAATATAGATAATGGTGTTGTTTTCTTAACAACTGTAGAGAATAAACAGACGTATTATGAAATGATCATGGCCACATTTAGCTCTTGCTTTACTGAATCTAGATGTTTTTCAAACATAATTGTTGTCTTGTTATTGTCAAAGGAAGTCATGCATGAGCCCGATGTGGGAGGGGGTGATCTCCAGGACTCCCAGGAGCAGGAACAGGCAGCTCTCACAGGGGGCTGGGGAGCGTTCAGCAATAGGTAGCTGGGCTGTGTTGCTGTTGTTTCTGTCTTCCCAGGGCACAAGAGCCTGTTTGTATGGCTCCGTGTCAACCCAGCTGCAGTAACCCCATGTGCGTTCGTGTATGGAGCACCCGTGGTAGAAAATGCACGCTGCTTGCATGTAGTTCTCCAAAAGTAAGGCTGTGAGGATTCAGCAGCGCTGTGTTCCCATCAGAGTGCTTTTTTAATAATCACAGAATGACAGAATGGTTTAGGGTGGAAGGGACGTTAAAGATAATCTCATTCCAACCCCCCTGCCCTGGGCAGGGACACCTCCCCCCAGCCCAGGGTGCTCCAAGCCCCGTCCAACCTGGCCTTGAACACCTCCAGGGATGGGGCAGCCACAGCTTCTCGGGGCAACCTGCCCCAGGGGCTCACCACCCGCACAGGCAAGAATTTCCTCCTCATACCTAACCTAAATCTCCCCTCTTCCAGTGTAAAACCATTCCCCCTCGTCCCATGGCTCCCCTCCCTGACCAAGAGTCCCTCCCCAGCTCTCCTGGAGGCCCTTTAGGCACTGGAAGGGGCTCTGAGGTCTCCCCGGAGCCTTCTCTTCTCCAGGCTGAACCCCCCCAACTCTCCCAGCCTGTCCTCCCAGCAGAGGGGCTCCAGCCCTCCCAGCATCTCCGGGGCCTCCTCTGGCCCCGCTCCAACAGCTCCGTGTCCTTCTGCTGTTGGGACCCCCCGAGCTGGAGGCAGCACTGCAGGGGGGTCTCCCCCGAGCGCAGCAGAGGGGCACAATCCCCCCCCTCGCCCTGCTGGCCACGCTGCTGGGGATGCAGCCCGGGGTGCGGGGGACTGGCTGGGCTGCCAGCGAGAGCCGCGCTCAGAACTGAGTTTGTGTAAGTTTTGCACCTGTCCCAGGGTTACAGTTTGGAATCTAAAGCCCAGGGAGCTCAGATTTAGAGGAAATATAATTTGGTCCCATAAGCTTCCTCCATACACGCACGATAAGAAACCAGGACTGCTGCAGGAGGAGAGTGCTTTCCTTCACCACGAGCTACAGAAGAGGAAACCTCTGGCCGGCTGCAGGACTGAGGTGGGCAGAGAGGACCTCCAGGTGGGGTCTCACAAGAGCGGAGTAGAGGGGCAGAATCCCCTGCCTTGACTGTATTTGTGCTGTTGTGTCACGGCACAAAAGGTGGGGTATTATGAAAGTAGGCAACCTGGACTACATCCTGCTGTTACTGGGGTCAGCAGCAGCTGTAGGACAGTGTCCTGCCTCCTCCAGATGGAGAGGTGGACACTATTCCTGCTCTAGTCTGTAAGGTGCTGCCTGGTGACATGGGGAACGGGGGAGGGATTGATATACAATAGTCTATTTTTCCTAGAGGCTTTGTTTGTTGATACTGTCCCTCACTGGTAGTAGAGATGAGTTCAGAGTGTATAGCTCAAACCAGGATTTTCAACACTAGAAACTGGAGATCCTGAGTAGATCCGGGCGTTACTGCTGCATATTTAAAAAAGGGCACAGAGATAAAATTGGGTCTAAACCCAATGTGCCTCATTTTAAACCTGACATTTGTCTCAAATCCGTCTCGTTTCAAAAAACCAAATCCAAAAAAGTTTTATTGGGAGTTTCTAAAGGCATATTATATTCATGATAATAGTGATAAACCGCATTAATATTATTTGATTTCTTATATAAGGACCCCTTGATAGTTCTGGCAGAGACACTGAAGCAGGTGGGCACAACGACCAAATGATCTCCTGGCTCTCAAACCTGCCCCTTTATCAGTGTGCTCTGTTTCCCTGCTCTTACACGGGCAGGGTGAATAAAAATCTGTCAATCCCTTCCAGACTATCTGTCTGCCACCTATAGACAGAGTTCAGTTTCTCCATATGTGATCTGATTAAAATCAGGGAAGTATTTTGAAAATACTTTAGAGCTTGCTATGTTTAAAGTGCCAAGAAAGCTTTTGAGGAGCTGTGGATCCTTGAAACAGTATATGGGTATGGATTAGATTCAGAGTATGGATTCAGACTGCTATTTAATTTGGCGCTGAGACTCAGCCACAGCTTTGGTGATATGACAATGCTCTGCTTTTATAAAATGGCAAAAACTTAATGCATTTTAGGAAAAAATTCTTCACCGAAAGGGTTGTCAAGCAGTGGCACAGGCTGCCCAGGGCAGTGGTGGAGTCGCCATCCCTGGAGGGATTTAACAGCCGGGCAGCCGTGGTGCTGAGGGACATGGGGTAATGGTGGGCTTGGCTGTGTTGGGTTGATGGTTGGACTCAATGATCTTAAAGGTCACTTCCAACCTGGACAATTCTATGATTCTATGAAAATTCATTAATGATTTCTGATGTCTCAAGGAATATAACTTGCTGGTTGCACAAGATTTCTGTGAAAATGTATTAAAACCAGTCCAAACCCAGTTGTTCCTTCTTGTTCGGATTCTGATAGACACCGGTCCAACCACCCCCAAGAGCAGGCTGCGCTATCTAGTCCCAAAGCCAGCAGTGACACACGGAAGCATGCATGCTTCGGGAAAGCATTGTTGGCTTTGAGTGGAAGGTGCTTTGGGGAACTCACTGTCCCCGTGTCCTCAGCCTTCCAGCGCCCTGTAGAGCTCATCTGTTCAGCTGCAAGTGCTCGCGGTCGGTATTTACTGTGGCATCTGAAAGGGGTCGTTGCCGTGCTTAGTTTTGGTACTATATGTCTTATTTGCAGAATGCAGTTGCCTTTTGTTTCTCTTCTTGGGGATAATTACTACAATTTGTTATCTGTCAAATAGTCACAGGACGTTGCGCAAATGTACATGGGCTACTTCAGCGATGCCCTGTAATGCAGAGCAAGCGATGCAGAGTTGTGTGCCACAAACTTAGATGGGCAGATAAAAATATTTTTGCAAAGATAGAATGCGCATTTACAGTATAATAATATGCAGTTACAGTAGGGTGAATCACGCAGCACAAACTTGCTTAAAAAAAAAGTCACTCTGCAAAACTGCTCCATTATATAATAATGCTCAGTGATTTCTAGGGCTCTGTCCTACAAGATATTGAACAATTCTAACTTGAGAAATACAAAAAGTTGATTTATAACGAGCTACCTGTATTTGCTGACAATAGTTTTGAATAATAGTGCTTAAACACTATTTTCTTGACAATTCTAAAACCAAGGGGTTATTATTTAGAGAATCAGCCTTTCCATAAAAATACAAATTAAAAGGAAAAGAAACATTTCATTAGAGTTTTTGATCACTCAAGAGATTTTAATTCTTTCCTTTCTTAACTGAAATTCTCCCTTAAGTTTAAAGGGTTCACCTCTGTGTGAGTTGTAGTTGTGGTAATTATACGCTACCTGTCATGCAGATACATTGCCTACTGATATCAAAGCTTTCAGAAATTATAATGGACAAGGGCAGATGTTGCCAGGTTTAAAAATAAAATTAAAATAACAGAAACAGTGTAGCAGCTCATCAGAATTCATCAGCAATCGGGGCTTAATTCCATGGTACTGTACTGTTATCTGTCAACCATTCATGCAATTAAGAGAAAATATCTCCCAACGTTTCCATGGTGCTAAAGCACTCCAGGAGAACAGCCAGCCCACACAGGACCCAGGAGCGATAAAATATTAATTCAGTACAAGCACATGTTCGATAATCTCAACATTTAATACAGGCTATAGTAATTCAGTCCTAGCAAATTATTCAGTTAAACAGAGCGGAGCCATATAGTATGCTGCTTGGCAATGACTTTATTTGCCCCCCCCCCCAAAAAAAAAAGCCTATTTATTGTGGGATTAGGAATGTAGATATGAAAGTGGTGCTTTTGTGTTAGCAACGCAGATATTGTGGACGATGGGTGCGTGCCCATCGGCTCCAGCCGAGGCGAGCACGGAAAGCTCAGTTTTCAAGGTGTGTGTCTGTTTGCTCGATGAAGGCCAAAAGAAAAGGGGGTTTGAATTGCTGCGTCAAGCAGAGAGTAATTAATCTGCTGCGCGGCTCAGAGATGAGAAATGAAAAGGGTCTGGATGGTTGTTGCAAGGAATTGCATGTGGCAGAGCGGATTTCGGGGGGAGTGGTGCCTCCCCCATCAACACCAGTGCTCATTCCGCACAGCCCAGCCCTCTCCAGCTGGCTGCGTCCACCCCTAGCGTATGCCTAACCTGTGCTTTAAATTAGAAAAAAACATTTCCTGACCCTGGAAATGCCCGATAGACCTCTGTAGGGGCACTGGGGGAAGTTGTGTTTGGGAGTAGCATCTTGTAAATACGGGTTTAACGCTCATGAGCCCTGCGGAGCCGAGTCCGGAGCCAGGGGCATGGGGAGGAGAGCTCCAGCCAGGCTTCTGTCCCTTCTCCGTTCCTGGGTCCCTGCCTGCCTTTGCCGTTTGATTTCTGCAGGCAGAGCGAGGTCCAGGCGTAGCTCGGATAAATTTGGATTAGCTGGAATTAGTTACGCCAAAGTTACCATCTTCTCTCTTGAAAAGAAATCCTGTCCCGCCGTAAACTTCTCATAAGGAAACTTTCCCTAAAAAGTTCGAAGTGGGATGCAGCATCTTCCAAACTCCCGCCCAGGGTACCGCCAGGTCCATGCTGCTGCGCTTGGTTACGGCACGGAGGTGCCACTGGGGCTGAGGTTGCTTTGGGAGGAATCAGAAGTATTTGCCCTACAGATATTTTTTGAAGACCTGCGGGTGAAAGGGCCGTCGCAGCCCCTCAGTGTTCCTTTCATCTGTTCTTTATAACATGATGCATTGTTTTTGTTCAGGGTGTTGCTGGAAAGGGAGAGCAAGCTGGAAGCCGCTAAGGGCGAGTCCCACAGCGAGTTTTTAGAATACGATCGTACAATTAGCTGAAAGACTTTACTTGTTATCGGTTGCCTCGTCCTAAAAAGGACAGGCTCATAAACTGCCTGGAAACGCCATCAGTCAAGGTTGTTTTCCCAGAATTTATGGTGCAGTTCCAACGTGAGCGAAGGGCCCTGAGAGTGGAGGTTTATGATGAAAAATCATAGGAAAATTAAGAGTTATATTCTCTTCCTTATTTAATTTCTAAACACCTTAAAAATAGGGTTCTGTCAGCTCCCTTAATAAGCTAGACCAGGTAATGAATTAGATATTGGCAGCTGGGAAAAGGCTTTAAGGGACTGAAGGGTATTTATTTTAAACTTCTTAGGTGTCTGGTCTACAAAAAACCTGAGAAAATATATGTGAAGATAAAGTTTCAAGAAGAAAGGAAGTGAAAACTCTGTGCTTAAAAGGGAAAGGTTGAGAGGGAAATATTGTGAATGTCTGCTTTTTGCCTTTTTCCTAATTTTTCCACTTCAGTGGCTAATTAACATTTCAGAGAAAGGAAGGCTTTGCTAAAAATCCAGCATCTCTCCTTAAGGCTTGGCTTAAAAATACATCCTTGGGATCTTCAAGAATTGTGTCGAAAAACAGGCTAATATTGGCATTCCTAATATTTTAAGGATAAAGCAAAGAACAAATCCAGCAAAGCCATTCTAGACAGCCTTTCAAGCCCACAGAAAGAAACAAATTCAGGCAAAAGAGGAGTGCTTTTAAAATACTTGGCAGCTCATCTTTAATATTAATTCCAGTACTCTTCCCTTATTTTTCCAAAGAGCGCATCCTGGGCATTTAGTCCTTTCAGATATTTTTAGACTGACTTCCCCTTTGCTGTTCAGCCAAGTTAATATACGCAATGGTGGCAGCTAAAATTAGTTGTTTTTTTTTTTTTTTTAACTACACCAACTCCATCCATCTCTTAAATAATTTCAGTTTATTCCTGCTGAACTCCACAGTTTGTGCCGGTCCCTCTGGCAATGGGCTGGTAGAGCAGAGCACCAGGTGAGTGCAGGGCTGGAGGCAGAAGAGGCCACTCAACAGGTCGCGCTTAGAGCAGAATTTGGGGCTTGGGTCTGGAAATGTCTCAGGACGATCTCCCATTTCAAAGGCTGAACTGGAAAAAAGAAACCAGCTTTCCGCTGCTTGGACTCAGTGTAACATAGAATGATAGGACAGATCCGTGGATGGACCAACCCATCTGGAAGTGGAACTATCACGCATTCAAAATCTGAATTCTGTTTTTTAGCAACCGCAGTTCCCACTTTGTCCAACATGGATCAATAATCCTGCCGCTTCTCCAGCGATCCCCCGTGGCATTAGTCATCGCATAATGAGCAGTTGTTGCCTGACAGCGGCTGCTCAGGATGGGCTGTTGCACTGCTGATTTCTGCCGGCTGTATTTCATAGTTCCAACCTGTTCCGATATGTGGGAGAAGGAAATACATAAAATCAGGTAAACGTTTTCTTAGTACAAAAATCAGCTGCTCTTTTGTTGTCCAGATTATCTTTTGCTTGATTTAGTCATGAGCAAAACCTTTTTAGGCAATTTATCAATCTGTCCTGGTTTGAGGTAGAACAAACCCAAATTTCTTTTCAGTAGTTTTACTTTTCAGCTGAGCCTCTTCTAAGGGGCTGAGCTGTCTGGAATTAACGGCCTGTTTTTCAGACAGTATCTGCTGGCGGTGATAAAGTCTGATGCTTGTATTTAATATCTAGGAATGGTATGCAGAGAGGCTCCTGATTACAGTTATTGCTCTAACAGCCAAGGCCAGCTCACTTTGTTGTTTGCCCCATTGGAGGGTCGGAAGCGGAAAAGCGCAGTGGGGTCCCACCTGCAGGGAGGAGCGGACAGGCCAGGTGACCCAAAACTGACCAACAGGGTATTCCATCCCGTCGGCATCATGCTCAGTATAAAAGCTGAGGGATCAAAGGTGCAGCCCTCTTTCTTCGATGGCCGACGTCCGAAGAGGACTCTGTCTGTTTGCCTGCCTTTGGTCCCGATCCATGCGTTCCGGAATCCAGCTCCGGAATCCAGTTCCCATCCATCGCTGAGTCCAGTCCGGGATTTTCCCAGTGCCTGCCGGCGACGTGATTGTCATCCTGGGAGCTCAATACTGGTTTTGTATATATTTGATATATTTCATTATTTTCTTATTAATACTACTATCATTTATTTTTATTGTTAATATTTTGTTGAAGCTGTTTCAGTTTTTTTTCCAACCCATAAATCTCTCTCCTTTATTCCCTCTCTCCCTTCCCCTTCTGGGAACGACGGAGTTTCCCTCTGGTCCCTTCTGGGAAGGGAGAAGGACACTCTGTTGTTCATTTATTGGGCAGCCCAGCCTAAACCTCGACAGATTTATTGGTGCCCAACGTGGGGCACGACGGGGGCTCTGACAGATTGCCTGAATAGTTCAAATTCCGGTTTGCTCGTTTGACAGAGTATCAGATTTTTTCCCTTTGAGGGTCTTGAGGGGTTGGAAATTAAAACAGACAGCTCACGTGCAAAATATGAGAGACGACTTTAGCCGTCGTGAAGGTGAGACACTTATCACCTGGTTGCTCCGGTGCTGGGATAATGGGGCCGATGACATAGACTTAGACGGTAGGGGAGCCAGGCAGTTGGGAAGCCTGGCCGGAGACGGTGGCATCGATAAAGCGATTGGGAGAAAGTCATACACTCTCAGTCTCTGGAGGAGACTCTTGTCAGCTGTAAAGCACAGATATCCCTCTAAGGATGATATCGAATGCCGCCCGAGCAAATGGACCACCATGGAGAAAGGTATTAAGTACCTGAGAAAATTGGCTGTGCGAGAGGTGATTTATGGTGACTGGCAAGTGAATGTAGACCCCGATGAGGTGCCGTGCCAACGACCTCTGCTGCGGAAGTTTGTGCAGAGTGCACCGCTGATGTATTCCCACACGTTGTCAACTCTCATCTGGGGAGGTTTTGATGCCGAGACACTAACTGTAAATGAAGTGGCTGACAAAGTACGACTGTATGAAGACAGTCTCTCTCGTCCCCTGACTGTGGCAGCCTTGGAAGAACTGACTGAGAAAACCGAGAAAATGATTGAGAAAATGACCAAGACAGTAACTGAGCAGTATAAGAAATGTGAGGAAAAGATTGATCAACTGTTTGATAAACTGTCCGGGATGGAGGAAGAATCCCACTCTTCCCCTGCACAGACTCACGTCGCAGCTGTTAGCGGAAGACACTCTCCTACGAGACTGACTCAAGAGAAACAGAACTCGGTCCGACATACCCTGTGGTTTTGCCTCTGCGACTATGGAGAGGACATGAGAAAGTGGGATGGACAACCTACCTCAGCCCTACAGGCACGGGTGCTTGAGTTGCAAGGTAAAGCAGATGGAAGAAAGAATTCTTACAGGAAGAAGGCTGCTCTGACCTGCAGTGGGCGATGCTCTGGTCCAGGTAGGAAACCATCTGCTAATTGTAGGTACTATTGTCAAGATTAGAGGTGCCCTGCCTCCAGCCAGGAGGAGGAGAGGGACAACCGAATTTATTGGACTGTGTGGATTCGATGGCCTGGCACATTAGAGCCACAAAAATATAAAGCTGTGGTGGACACTGGTGCACAGTGCACCCTATTGCCATCGAATCATAAAGGGGCAGAATCCGTCACTATTTCTGGAGTGACAGGGGCTTCTCAAGAACTGACTGTATTGGAGGCTGAAGTGAGCCTAACTGGGAATAACTGGGAGAAGCACCCCATTGTGACTGGTTCAGATGCTCTGTGCATTCTTGGCATAGACTACTTCAAGAGAGGGTATTTTAAAGACCCCAAAAGGTATCGGTGGGCCTCTGGTATAGCAGCTGTAGAGACTGAGGACGTTACACAGCTGTCTACCTTACCCGGTCTTTCAGACGACCCTTCTGTTGTGGGACTGCTGAGGGATCAGCAGGTGCCAACTGCTACTGCCACGGTGCATCAGCGACAGTATCGCACCNCTCAGTATGAACTGGAGTCAAAGGCAGCCAAGGGGTGTGCTACCACTGACATCGCTAATGCCTTTTTCTCTATTCCTCTAGCAGCAGAGTGCAGGCCACAGTTTGCTTTCACCTGGAGGGGTGTCCAGTACACCTGGAATCGACTGCCCCAGGGGTGGAAACACAGCCCTACTGTTTGCCATGGACTGATCCAGACCGCACTGGAGAAGGGTGGAGCTCCAGAACACCTACAGTACATCGATGACATCATTGTGTGGGGTAATACATCAGAAGAAGTTTTCAAGG
>VZSZ01006635.1:99474-114715 GCA_013398815.1 Ibidorhyncha struthersii
TCTGGTATAGCAGCTGTAGAGACTGAGGACGTTACACAGCTGTCTACCTTACCCGGTCTTTCAGACGACCCTTCTGTTGTGGGACTGCTGAGGGATCAGCAGGTGCCAACTGCTACTGCCACGGTGCATCAGCGACAGTATCGCACCAAACGAGACTCCCCGATTCCCATCCATAACCTGACTTGTCGGCTGGAGAGCCAAGGAGTGATCAGGAAGACTTGCTCAGCCTTTAACAGCCCTATACGACCAGTGCGAAAGTCTGATGGAGGCTGGAGACTGACAGTAGACTATCGTGGCCTGAGTGAAGTCACACCACCCCTGAGTGCTGCTGTGCCGGACATGTTAGAACCTCAGTATGAACTGGAGTCAAAGGCAGCCAAGGGGTGTGCTACCACTGACATCGCTAATGCCTTTTTCTCTATTCCTCTAGCAGCAGAGTGCAGGCCACAGTTTGCTCTCACCTGGAGGGGTGTCCAGTACACCTGGAATCGACTGCCCCAGGGGTGGAAACACAGCCCTACTGTTTGCCATGGGCTGATCCAGACCGCACTGGAGAAGGGTGGAGCTCCAGAACACCTACAGTACATCGATGACATCATTGTGTGGGGTAATACATCAGAAGAAGTTTTCAAGGAAGGTAAGAAAATAATCAAGATTCTCCTGAAAGCAGGTTTTGCTGTAAAAAGAGGTAAAGTCAAGGGACCTGCACAAGTGATCCAGTTCTTGGGAATTAAGTGGCAAGACGGGCGATGCCAGGTCCCAGTGGACATGATTAACAAAACAACAGCTATGTCCCCACCAACTAACAAAAAGGAAACGCATGCTTTCTTAGGTGTTGTGGGTTTCTGGAGAATGCATATTCCAGGTTATAGTCAGATTGTGAGACCTCTCTGTGAAGTGACTGAAAAGAAAAATGATTTTATGTGGGGCTCTGAGCAAGGACGAGCCTTTGAACAAATTAAACAAGAGACTGTGCACGCAGTAGCCCTTGGGCCAGTCCAAACAGGACCGGACATTAAAAATGTGCTCTACACCGCAGCTGGGGACAATGGCCCTACCTGGAGCCTCTGGCAGAAAGCACCAGGGGAGACTCAAGGTCGACCCCTAGGGTTTTGGAGTTAGGGATACAAGGGCTCCGAGGCCAACTATGCTCCAACTGAGAAAGAAATCTTGGCAGCATATGAAGGGTGTTGTCATATTGTAGGAGAATGTCGAAGGTGGAAAGCTGCAGCATGGAGTCCTACACGACGAGTCGCAGAAGGTGCTGAAGGAGAAGGTGAATCAAGCCAATTTGCAGAGGTGAAAGCCATCCAGCTGGCTTTAGACATTGCTGAACGAGAGGAGTGGCCGCTACTCGGTCTCTATACTGACTCGTGGACGGTGGCAAATGCTCTGTGGGGGTGGCTGAAGCAAAGCAACTGGCAGCGCAGAGGTAAACCCATCTGGGCTGCTGAACTGTGGCAAGATATTGCTGCTCGGCTAGGGAAACTAGTCGTAAAGTACGTCGTGTGGATGCCCACATACCTAAAAGTCGGGCCACTGAGGAACATCGAAACAATCAAGTCGTGGATCAGGGTGCTAAAGTTTTCCAAATAGTTTTGGACTGGGAACATAAGGGTGAACTATTCATAGCTCGGTGGGCCCATGACTCTTGAGGTCATCGAGGGAGGGATGCAACATATAGATGGGCTCGTGACCGAGGGGTGGATTTGACTATGGACGCTGTTGCGCAGGTTATCCTTGAGAGTGAAACATGTGCCGCAATCAAGCAAGGTAAAAGGTTAAAACCCTTTGTGGTATGGAGGACGATGGTTCAAATATAAGTGTGGGGAGGTTTGACAAATTGACTATCTTGCACTCCCTCAAACCCTCCAGCTGTGGCTTACGATGATGGAAGCAAGCACCGGATGGCTGGAAACCTACGCTCTGCCCCATGCCACCGCCCGCAGTACCATCCTGAGCCTCAAAAAGCAACTCTCGGGGTGACATGGCACTCCAGAAAGAATTGAGTCGGACAATGGGACTCATTTTAAAAACAATCTTATAAATAATTGGGCCAAAGAACATGGCATTGAGTGGATATATCATAACCCCTATCATGCACCAGCTTCTGGGAAAACTGACTGTTAAAAACCACCCTGAAAACAATGGGGGTGGGGGTGGGGGGTGGAACCTTTAAAAATCGGGTCAAGCATTTAGCGCAAGCCACCTGGTTAGTTAACACCAGGGGATCCATCAGTGGAGCTGGTCCTGCTCGATCAGACCTTTTACATACTGTAGAAGGGGGTGAAGTCCCTGTGGTGCATGAAAGGAATATGTTGGGGAATTGGGGTTTTCCTTCTTCGGGCAAAGGCAAACCCATTCGTGGGATTGCTTTTGCTCAAGGACCTGGATGTACTTGGTGGGTGATGCTGAAGAAAGGAAAAGTCCAATGTGTACTTCAAGGAAATTTAACCCTGGGTGAAAATACTCAAATTTGAGCTGTATGATATTGATTGCTACATAAAACGAATAGCGTTAATAAGTGTTTTTCAGGATAACATAGCGGTGATGAAACCGGAGCCAGCGTCACCAAGTGGCATCCAGTAACTTCTTCAAGGTGGACACACTGCCCATGGGCACGAACCACGATGAATTTCATGCCATTTCTCCTGACCTCAGAGACTTCTGTGATAGGTGGAAACCTGCAGTCATGAACTAAATGAACTTAATGAACTTTTGTGCATAAAGATAAATCATAAATTAGTGATCTCTCTATATACCTGTGTATATATTTGAAGACAACAAATGGTAGTGCCCTGAGCATGTCGTAAGGAGTATGGAATAAGGGGTGGAATGTCCTGGTTTGAGGTAGAACAAAATCAATTTTCTTCTCAGTGACTTTACTTTTCGGTTAAGTCTCTTCTACAGGCAGTGTCTGCTTCTGGCAGTGACGGGTGACCCCAAACTGACCAACGAGGTATTCCATCCCATCGGCATCATGCTCAGTATAAAAGCTGAGGGATCAGAGGGGTTAACTCTCTTTTCTTCAATGGTTGCGTCCATGGAGGACTCTGTCTGTTCGTCTGCCTTTCATCAGATCCGTGCCTTCCTGAATCCAGCTCCCGAATCCAGTTCCCATCCAGCACTTCATCCACTCTGGGATTTTCCCAGTGCCTGCAAGTGACATGATTGTTATCCTAGGAGCTTGATTCTGGTTTTGTATATATTTGATATATTTCATTATTTTCTTACTAATATTGTTATCTTTCTTTTTATTGTTAATATCTCATTGAAGCTGGTTTAGTTTTCTTTTTTAACCCAGCAGTCAGTCTCTCCCTTCCCCTGGAGGGACACTCGGTCATTCATTTAGTGGCCAGCCCAGGCTAAACCTTGACAGTTTATATCCCTCTAATAGGACAGAGAAACAGAAGTAAATATTGACATCTATAAGTAAAGAAGTTGTCTTGAACAGGATTAGCTAATACAGCGTTCCTATTTTCCCGGCTTTAGTGAGAATACTTACTTTTTGTTAGGATGGGATACATAATCCTGCAAAGATTTATTTTCCCCATCATCTCTCACTGCTAAAACAAAACAAATCTCAAGTGAAAAAGCCTCCAAAAGACAAATACGATATTCATTTATATACTCTGGTGTGAGACTGACAGCACTGCTGAAAAATTGCAACTTTAAGCTTATTTATGTGAAACTTTTCAGAAACCATTTATCACCAGTTATCTGCAGTATATTTTTTTTCTTGTGTTGCTAATAAGATATTTCATGCTTAACACCTTTTAAGCCTTCAGCCATATGTTAATATGGCAGCTGGTTGTAAACTTCTAACGTGACACTAAATTAATTTTGCTTGTGACAGCACAGAGATCCATAACGGTGTTCCAGATTTCCGTCTTCTGGACTCACTTTCCTCTACAACACTGCTAAGTTTGTGCTCTTGGTCCACCCTCCCCAGGGAAAATGACTGCCCGACCCCGAATTCCCAGCTGTGGGCGCTGGTCGGTCCCACAGCGTGGAACTGCCCGGGCTGGGGAGGAGGCTGCCAGTTTCTGCTGTGCCACTGAATTGCTTTATGTTCGCGCGATGGAGCTCAGATGCTGAACTGCCTAAGGAGCGATCCAGAACATCGGTATCAAGTTGGATCGCAGCCCGAGGTGTTACCTGACAGCTGCTTGTCCCGCGCACAGGGGGTCTGCGCCTCCCCTGAGTTTCAGGGGTTAGAGCCTGCAGGGTCGCGAGTACATTTACTCTGCTTCCCTCTCCAAGCAGCCTTTCCTCATCCCAGCAGTGCCACGGCACCGATGGCATGGGAGCAGGATTATCGCAGTATCAGCGCCTCTCGCCAGATTACATTGTATGACATTTTTAATTACGTTATTTCTATAATTTTACACTCATAGTTTTGCCTTTTATTGTATCTCCTGATCTTTGGTTCAGATAGGGCTAAAATAAATTTTGCTGATGAAACAAAACGGCTTTTCCTACTTACTGGGGAAAAAAAATCATCTTTCTGGGAGGTGATAATGATCGGAATATTTAGGATCTCACGCTAGGATTTTGCAAGATGTTGTCTTTCTCTTAGGGTGACCTGGGCTGTGCAGTTTCGTAGTTACTCCAAGTCAAAGCACAGCGTCTACTGATATTTTGATCCTCCATTTCTGGCTTCCAGCTTTCTTTATGGAGACTTTAATTTTGCCATCTCTTTCTGCTAAGGGCAAACCTCTTTTTTTTNNNTTTTTGGCTCTTGCTGTAGCTCGGTGCTGCTTGGCCAGGGCTTTAGAGTGCACAGAGGAGAACCCGGCGTTTTGAGGAGACGGCTGCCTTTGCCAAGTTGATGGAGCCCACAGCAGAGCTGGGATACCACACAGATGAGGATTACTGCGAATACGGTTGCTATGCTAAAGTCACCGATTCATAAAGGGCTTTAAATATAAAACTGTGTCCGCTGGCTTAGCCATAAGAACTCATCTGTGGTTTTTTGGTTTTGTTTTCCCCAACTAATCCACACCTAAGGTCAAAGCAAAATGAGGTGTCCCTTGGCTCTTTGTAGAGTTTGACCGAACTACTGAAAGCAGCGCTGAGGCCAGGGGACCACTGCTGATGTGCTGACCTCGCTTAACCCAGATACTCTGCATTTCAACCGTTCAGCCCCTTTCATGTTATTTTTCTGCTTTGCTTTTGTTCCCTCGCTCCATTTCCTGCCTCATCGGGGAGAAGCTATGGGTCACAACCAAAGGCCACCTGCCTTCCTACTGAAGCTCTTTGGTGGGCTTGCTTTTTGCCTTCGGCTTCTACAAAGGCTTCAGTTCGGGGGCTCTGAGAATTGACCCACATTTCCTCGCTGGAGCTGCCATGCTCTCGGATGAGCTTTCCCAACCAGTAATATCAGAGCAGCATCACTTGTCCTACAGCGCAGTCCGAAGAGAAGAGAGGCCTTGGAGCCGCCTTGGGTGTCTGTGCTAGCTGGAAAGCGAGGCTCCTCTCCTCTGTCCGTCACCGCACATTTCTGGGACTGGTGTTGACTTCAGTAAGTAATATCAGTACTGCTGGACTTGAGCTGACGTAATCCAATTTTTTTTTAGGTTCTTGGCCAAGGCAGCTATTTCCAGTGCTCATTACAGCACAGTGAAGTCACCAAGTAGGTGACACAATATATGACATTCCTATTATTTAGCTTTACCTGTTGTCCTGTGTGCTATGAAGAAGGGGGGGGTGTGGGGGGGTGGCTGTGATCTGGGGGGCAATGTTGTGTTCTTCATTGCCTTCCTGAGGAAGCGAGGAGCTGTGCGAGGCTTCCCCCGAGCAGAGGACCTGGCAGGGATGGACACGTGTGGGTACCTGATGCTGGCATCCTTTCGTGCCTGCCGGCTGCTGCTCAGCAGTGGGTGCTTAGTTACTGCGTGGAAAAACCAGCGGCGGCAGTTCTCTCAAACTAAACGCAGTGTCGGGCCAGATATCCTCCCTGGCCGGGGAAGCAAAACCCTGCAGGCGTCGTTTGAGTGAAGGGCGTAAGTACCCGGCGGCTCCCTCTCCAAGTTGCTTCTTTGCAGTGTGTTGTGAGAAGCGCGTGGGTGCAGGCAGCGCTTGGTGACACCCCAGTGCCTGCTGAGAAGACTCTTCCGAAAACCTTTGCTTGTGCAGGTGTCTTCTGCTCCCTCCCGCACAGCTTGCTGGTCTTCTCACGTGCACCTTTCTGGACCTTCCTGCTGGGTACTCAGTGTTACCCCAACAGTGGAATGCCCTCAGTGACTCCCAGTTAACAGGGCTGGGGCAAGAAAGCCTTTGTTTAATACTTAAATATAACTTCTTCTTATCTCTAGAGCATCTCCTGCTCACTGCGGTGAAGTTCGAGCGTACCTTCCCTTCCTGTATGGTGGGGCTGGGAGTCCGTTGCATCTCCGTGTGTTTATACTGAACAGAATGTATATATTTTAGCCTGGCTAAAGGCCTCCCCAGCAGTTTTCAGCGTAGACTTGCCTCTGGCTTCTGTTTTGTTAATAAATAATTCTGATGGATCGTGCTAATGCCCCCTGCGATGGGGTTTTGGCATGGAGCACCCTGCGGTGGAGGGGCTTCTGCGGAGCGGGGGCTGGCTGTGCCCCCGAGCCCTGGCCCTGGCAGGGGCTGCTGCCCTCTGGGCTTTTTGCATGGGTAGCAGTGGTTCTCCTTCCCTTGGTGCTTCTTGTAAGGCATGGCGTGGGGCTGTGCCTGTTGGTTTTGAAGGTTTCCAGCTCTTATTCATCATGAGATTTTGGGGATAGTTTTAAAGACGACCTTGGAGTAATCTGGTGCATCTTTAAAGACGTTTTGCAATATGTTGGAGCAAGCGACGTTGAATTGTCCTCACGGTCATCAATGCGGCTCACTGACCATCGTGACCTGTGAGAGTCTTTCCAGCCCACGCGTTCCTTCGCTGGGTTTCTGCAGTGCCAGGGAGGAGCAGCCAGACCCCCTGTCCCTCTGCAGCCCCCCTCCCGGACCTTCTGCATCTTGTATTTCTCTGTTGGGTTTTATCTTCACTCCTCTTGTGCCTAAGCTCATCCATAAACATACCATCCTGGCTCTTAATTCAGGGTATTAGTTCTATATTTATAGGTCATTTAACTCTTACTTGGACGTTTAGGATCACTTCATAATACTTGACAGAATTTGAATAGATAAAGCATATTTAAAGACCATGTGTTTCTTTTTCCTGCTTGTCTAGGGTTTATTTTTCTTACACATGTGGGTCACTGTTTCTCTGACCTCTTTTTATGCTCTGTTCAATATTGTGTTGCAGTCTGAAATGTCATCCCTTAGGGCCAGATACAATGGTGTAAACATGACAGGGGGGATATTTTACTGATTAAACAGAGAAGAGACTGGCCACGTGAGGACCCGCTGGCGTAGGGACCCAGCCCACCTCATTGATTTAATTGAGGAAAATGGATCATCAAGACTCTTTTAATTGCATTGTCAATGGAAATTCCCTGATGTATCTGTCTACCTTCCTCCCTCTTCTCCTCTCCTTCCTCCCAATTTAGATCTGAATCTGATGTGCCCTTTGTCCCTCTGGGGTTAGACCTCCATCCTCTGTGAGCACTTCTTTGGGGGGCTCCTGCCCTCAGTCCCTGCACCCAAACCTCCAGCCTCTTGGCAAACCAGCCCCAAAGTCCATGCCTGTCTCCAGCCCCACAAAGAATAAACTCTATGATCCTGTGCTTTAGCAATACCCAACCCTGCCAGCCTGCTTGACCTTACCTCTGTGGTGATGTCCAGCGGGGACGTGGCACACTGGCACAGCCAGGTGATGTGCTGGGGGCAGAGCCCCACCACGGCTGGAGGTCCTCTCTGCCCACCTCAGTCCTGCAGCCGGCCAGAGGTTTCCTCTTCTGTAGCTCGTGGTGAAGGAAAGCACTCTCCTCCTGCAGCAGTCCTGGTTTCTTATCGTGCGTGTATGGAGGAAGCTTATGGGACCAAATTATATTTCCTCTAAATCTGAGCTCCCTGGGCTTTAGATTCCAAACTGTAACCCTGGGACAGGTGCAAAACTTACACAAACTCAGTTCTGAGCGCGGCTCTCGCTGGCAGCCCAGCCAGTCCCCCGCACCCCGGGCTGCATCCCCAGCAGCGTGGCCAGCAGGGCGAGGGGGGGGATTGTGCCCCTCTGCTGCGCTCGGGGGAGACCCCCCTGCAGTGCTGCCTCCAGCTCGGGGGGTCCCAACAGCAGAAGGACACGGAGCTGTTGGAGCGGGGCCAGAGGAGGCCCCGGAGATGCTGGGAGGGCTGGAGCCCCTCTGCTGGGAGGACAGGCTGGGAGAGTTGGGGGGGGTCAGCCTGGAGAAGAGAAGGCTCCGGGGAGACCTCAGAGCCCCTTCCAGTGCCTAAAGGGGCTCCAGGAGAGCTGGGGAGGGACTCTGGATCAGGGAGGGGAGCCATAGGACGAGGGGTGATGGTTTTACACTAAAAGAGGGGAGATTTAGATTAGGTATGAGGAAGAAATTCTTGGCTGTGTGGGCGGTGATCCCCTGGGGCAGGCTGCCCCGAGAAGCTGTGGCTGCCCCATCCCTGGAGGTGTTCAAGGCCAGGTTGGACGGGGCTTGGAGCACCCTGGGCTGGGGGGAGGTGTCCCTGCCCGGGGCGGGGGGGTTGGAACTGGATGGTCTTCAAGATCGCTTCCAACCCAAACCATTCTGTGATTCTGTGGTCTCGTTAATAGGAAGGGATGGGTACGTGGCTTGGTGGTTTCAATGGGAATCACCCCTACGTAATCTACTGCTTTAAATTGTTATTTGAATAGCCCAGAATCTGTAAAAAGAGAAAACAAGCTGATGCTTGAGTTCCCACAGTTTTACTGGCAGCATGTCAACATTGTGTTTTACGCAGTGTACACACTGTGAAGGTACCGAGATAAGCAAAAACTCTGTGATTTCCCTGCCTAGCAGCTCTCTGATGCTCTTGATTTTGTAAATCTCTTTATTCTATAATATGTGATTGGAAAAGGCCACCTCACTGATGCGAAAAGCCACAGTAGGAAACAACAATAATGTGTGCTTACTGTCCAGCTTTGTATCTAAAGTTCTTTTGTGCTTGGATTTAAAAAAAAAAAAAAAGCTGCTTTTATTATTTCGGTGAGTTTTATCTCTTCAGCTGGTCTGGAGACAGTGTATTAGTCAGATGTGTGGGTAGTGAATTACCCATGATGTCAAACTCTGTGTTGTTAATTAAAAATACATGCTTTGGACGTATTAAGCGTTCATTAAAAGCACTATCCTTTGTCTGGAGGGGCACTGCATTGCACTCTGGAAATGGGATGAGCTGAGAAGACAAGAGGGCTGGCTCGCAGAGAGCAAAACTGGGGAGATTAAACGTAAAGAATGGAAGTGTTGCTGTGGATTATGCTTTTGCTTATCTCCCAAGGAGTAAATCCCGAGGGCTCAGCTGGCTGGCTGGGTGAGAACCAGCAGGTGAAGTACTGCCATTTTTTCCCTGACTGGTAAAAAATTGTTTTTCTGATTTGATCAGCGTCGTGCGGCACGGTGTCTGTTGGTTAGCGTGTACTGAGAGCTGGTGGGTTTTCAGGGAGATGAGAAACGGCATTTTTTTTTAAATTCATGTGACACGCCGCTGAAATGAACAATATTTATTTTCCCGCGGGCTGTATTTTCAGAGATGCATCCGAGTGGAGACTTGCAGTGCCGTGGTACTTCCTTAGGACCCAAAGTTAGGCTTCATTTATTTAAGAAGCAGGACTTAAGCATACCTCAGCTCATGCCAAACGTGTCAAGCTGTTATTCCTCAACACCGAAAGAGAAGTGGTGCCTCTGAGAGCCTGGCCTGGGTGCGATGGGTGGCTGGTGCCTCAACCAGAGGAATCCGTGTCCTGGGAGGGACATCTCTCTGCTGTCCACAGGCGTTTCAAAACCTTTGGTTCCTTTCCTGGCTGGAAGTGCCGCGGTTGTGGTTCAGGACCCCCGGCAGCGGGGTTTGGGTGCTGGGTCCCCCCTCCCTAGCAGGGGGCACATCCCCCTGGTGTGCTTTTGGGGGGTCGGATTGACCGGGGGCATCCAGGGTGGGCACAGTCTACAGCGGAGGTGTGTTTTATTTACTTATTCTTCAGAGAAAAATAATGAAGTAAAAGGAAATCTTAAAAAGGGGGCGGGGGGAGAGGTAAAAAAAGAAAGAAAAAATTTAAAGGAGATGAAGGAGAGGGAGGAGAGAAAAGAGAGAAAAAGAGAAAAGAGAGAAAAAGAGAAAAGAGAAGGGGGAAAAAAAAAAGAAAAAATAGAGAGACCGACTTGTAATTACCCAGGAAAAGGGTTGTCTTGTTCCCCATCAGTCAAACTCGAGCACAAATGAAAGGGGCTTCTCCCTTCCAAGCAGTTATACCAAGAGAAATGGTAAAACTGTGAAAGCAAAGGTGCTGCTAACAGGCGGGCGCTCCGCTCTGCAGCAGCCTTTTCCTGGGGTTATTATGGGCGGCCACAGATTTCTTTAACTTCGAGACAGAATGGAAACGAGGCAAACATTTTTATTAATGCGGGTAAATTTGAGTCAGCTGTTGGCATTTCCTTTCAAACAGTTTTTAGTTTTAATGGGTAACTGCGGAGTCCTGAGGCTTTTTTTTTTCCCCATGAGGTAGCGCGCATAGCGCTTGCCATTGGTATGCAGGAGGGAGCTGCAGGTCTGCATTCCTGACAGTCTATTTAAAACCCGCAAGAGAAGGAGCCTCCTGAAACAAGGTTATGCTCTTCTTCATTTGCCATTCAAGTATGGAGAAACCGTATCTGCCGCCTCCAGAAAGGAAAGAGAAAACCCTACCTTACTTTGAGTTTGCTCATAGTCATTCTGAACAAAATCTGTTGTTTCATTTTGATATTGAAATCAAATTGATGTGTTATTAAAATACCAAGACTTAATACGTGTAACGGTTTTAACTCAAAACGGGCTATGATTATCCCCTAAAGCTGTGCGATGTTGTGTAGATGTGGCCATTGTGTTTTATAGTTAATACTTAATGCACCTGGAGTGAATTTTGGGAAGAAATCATTTCTGAATTGCGAAATTTTGTATTACTTCAGTGAGGATACTTGTATGGGGGAGCTCTTAAAATTTAGTTGCATCTCTCATTAAATATATTAGAATTAGATGGAAGATATTTTTGTAGTTTTAAAGAAAGATAATGCTGGCACTGCTCAGGGTCAGTTGTATTGGTAGCGGTAGGTTGGATGTGGTGACACATGCGGGCTGTGGGGATGCCTGATGTACCACGTCGTAGTCCCAGATTTTAGAGAGAGTTCTCAAAAATAGCATTAAAGTAGGGCAGCTCGCTGCCATCTCTCTCCCTGCACCGTCCTGCTCTTCCCAGCTTTGCTTTCCTCTCCTACAGGCGGGTGCTGCTGTAGACGTGACGCCGTGGAGATGTGAGAAGCGGCCTCGTACCCGAGCAGGCTTTGCCGGAGATTTTGGGTGGTTTGTACGTGCTGGTGCAGGGATGGCTGCAGCGATCCTTGCTCTGGAGAGCGAGGGCAGCCCCGGGCTCCAAGGGGAGATGGTCCCACAGCCCAGGTCCAGCAAAGTCCTGCTGTCTTCTCACTGCTCTGTAAGCCAATGAGGAGATCTTTCTTCTTTCTATCGACCTTTCTATAGTAATATCCACTATATACTATATTATCTGTAGTAATATTCAGTAATATCTGCTGCATTCCCGGACGTCTCTTGCCTGAGGAATCCCTATGGTAACAGTCTTTGTTCAAATGTCCTGTGCAGGGAATGATTTCTTGCTGGTCGTGGAGGAACACGAAGCTCTCCTGTAGCATTTCACCTTTCTGTGCTTTTTTCAAGACGGAGGTTCCTTGCGGCTCCGAGTCATTTACTGAAGTATCTCTCTGGAAAGATTTATGTGGTTGGAGCCTGAAGACACGGATCTCAAGCGTTTTCACCTGGTTCTCAGCGTCTCGAAGCTCACCACAAAGGCTGAAGCCGAGATGCTGTCCCCTTCCGTGCCCTGAGCTGCAGTGAAAGGTATTTAACAGACGGGCAGACATGGTGCTGAGGGACATGGGTTAGTGGTGGGTTTGGCAGTGTTGGGTTGATGGTTGGACTTGATGATCACTGAATCCCAGACTGGTGAGGGTTGGAAGGGCCCTCTGGAGCTCACCCAGTGCCACCCCCTGCCAGAGCAGGGGCACCTCCAGCAATGGCACAGGACAGCGTCCAGGTGGGGTTGGAATGGCTCCAGAGTGGGAGACTCCCCCCCCTCTCTGGGCAGCCTCTGCCACTGCTCTGCCACCCTCAGAGGTGATGATCTCAATGGTCCCTTCCAACCTGGACAACTCGATGGTTCTATGGTTCTATTTCCTCTAACATTTGTGCAGAAAGGCTGCACGGGGACACCCCACGTGGTCACCTGTCCCGAGCTTTGCCCTGTGTTTTGCACTGTCATGCCCAGTGCCACACTGCTGCAAATGCATAAACCTGAGGATGGTGTGAACCGAAGTGGTTGCTGAAGTCTGCGCAGAAGGTCCAGGTATGAAATCCTGGTGGTACAACGGCACCTGAAGGAGACGGGTAATGGGTGCTGGAATGATGTGACACTTTTATTAGACAGAATTGAAGAAAGGAAGTGGGAACAATATTAAACTTATCAATGCACTGGAAGAATAAGAGCCCAAGGAAAAAAAAAGATGACATTTGGCTGCAGTGTTGGACAACAGCGAGTGCGAGCAATGCCTGATAAGGCAGACGGCTCTGAAGTGCAATTCCGGTCTGAAAAATTGCCTTGTGATAGCGTCGGAGTGAGGTTCGAGGTGGCGTGTATCAGCGGTTTTCAGTGTAAATGTTTTTCTAACTGCCATCCCTGGAAACGCAGCCTGAACTCTCAGAGCAAGCTCCGGCTCAAGCCATTAATAAAACCTGTGACACTTCTTAATTTCAGTAGCGGTGGCTCAGCGGTGACCTCTGGGGGAGAACAGACCTCCTTTCAGTCTCAGCTATGTGAAAACCACAGAGTTTGTGGAAATAAAACTCAGGAAAAACTTATTTTTGTCACTGATGTCAGCAGATAGTGCTTTGAATGCGCGCGGGGAGCAGACCTGCTGAGTCAGGTAGAGCCTTTCTACAAAACCGCTGTTCAGAGGAAAAAGTACGTTCTGAGAAGATGTAAGAATTCCATGAAGATCCAAACTTCAGCATGTGATTCATCCAGAAGAAAATACACAGTAAAAAGAAGATAGATGTATAGATAGATAGATGTATAGATAGATAGATAGATGTATAGGTAGATAGATGATTGATAGATAGATAGATGGATAGATGATAGATAAATGGATGGATAGATGATAGATGGATGGATAGATAGGCGAATAGATAGATGTTAGATAGATGGATAGATAGATGGATAGATAGATGATAGATGGATAGATGGATGGATGGATGGATGGATGGATGGATGGATGGATAGATAGATAGATAGATAGATAGATAGATATGGAACGTAATGGGACTCCCAGCATGACTAGAGGCAAAAAAGCAAGAGGCAGAATGATCCTGGAAGCTTGTTTCTGCGCGCAGGGGAGACCTGCTGCCACGCAATCAGCCACGGTCATTGGGAAAAGCCACTTTTGTGCATGATGCGAGGAACTGCACGCTACTACAAGCGTTAGCGTTATCCATCTTCCTGTAGTTGGATTTAGAGCGTCACGAGGGAAGAGTGTGACGCCAATACGGAAACGTGGAATGTTAGAAGTCGCAGCCATAAGCCACCTCAGACACGGTAAAACGGAGCTGTAAAGCATTTGAGTGAGAGGACTGGGGGGTCATACGGGCTGAAATGGGCTGGTTACAGGTTCAATAACAAAAGGGAATTTCAGAACAGACTCAGCTAAAAAAAGGCGAAGGGGAGCTGCTCCCCAAATCCAGTAAGTTAGTAGTACTGCAGTAACATTTTAGCTCCCAGGAAGGAGCACAGAGCAGCTGATGGGCCCGGCTGGGTTCCATACGGCAGGTAACTGCTGTGTCTCTTTCTTGGGGACTTCGGTGAGGACTTGGCAGTCTGTTCTTGGGGCACTCTTGACCCTTCCCTGCGTGTTCCCGTCCTCTCCTGGCCACGCACCGGGCGGCACAACCGCTTGGGCAGCCATGCCGTGGGGCAGCAGATGCACTCAGCTTAACAAAAACCAAACCACCCTCCTCCTTATCCCTGAAGAAACCAAAAATGCCGGGTGGAGGCCAGCTTTGGGGGGGTGCCCGGTGAGCTGGTGGGTCAGGAGGTGGTGGCAGGAGGTGCTGTGGAGGTCTGCTGGGGTGAGAAGAGAAACAGGGAGCTCGAGGTGCCGGGGTGAAGCTGCAGCATTCCGAGGAGGCGGCGTGGGGAATGGAGCAGGGAAGTTGGTGCCAGCGCTTGCAGCATCAGCGTGGCTGTGCCGCGAGGCAGGGTTGCTTAGCAATGAGAGGAGACCCGCGGAATAAATAACATTCTCATAGCGACAGCCTTAAAAACTTCCCTTCTTCCCTATGCTTTTGCTTCCTCCGAAGTTAGCAGGCTGCTCTGGAAACTGGAGGACCCTCCTGATGAACCCCTGTGGTGCGGGATGCGGCCGGGCTCAGCCTGCGGCGGGGGACCTGTGCACGTCCCCGGCACAGGGCTGCAAACTGAGCTTCTCTTGAGGCGCTGGTGGGCACCCAGACTGCCCTGCAAGTGCCCTGTTTCCATCTCTTGCAGGTTTTTGGTGTTTCTGCTTCACGGGTGGCCGCAGCTCGATTTCTGTCTTTTTCACCCAACACATGCCAGGCACCAGCAGCACCCATCTGAAGTGCCCTCGGAATATTATTTGTGTGGTGAAAAGCCCCTGCCTGGACGCTTGTGCCCTATGGCATTTCCGTGGACCTTCGGAGCATCTGAAATCGGGGCAATTTAGGAATACCAATATCCCTTCCGGCTCCACAGCTCATTTATCCAATGTATCACGACAGAGGCTGTACGGGTTGCGTTTAGGTAAATGGCTGTTGTGTAAGCCACGCTGCTCACATTATTCAGATGTTGTAAGTGTGGAACTGCAAGCTTTGTTTTCTTGTGTCGTAGCGGAGATCCTAATGGGCCCCCAGCGTCCTCTGAGCTGTAGAAAATCTAATTAAAGGCAAAATACTTTGCCGCGCGCGTACGAGATTCATAGCAGAACTGCTTAATGTCTTTGGCGTTTGGTTTTCCCTTTCCTGATGCTTGGCAGAGCCTGTGCCCCACCTCCCCGCCCCCCCCGCCGGGGGA
>VZSZ01006635.1:114740-126653 GCA_013398815.1 Ibidorhyncha struthersii
ACCCCCCGTCCTGGGGGTAGGGGGTCTGCGAGGCAGAGACCCTCCAAGCACAGAGCCGCGGCTCTTTCCATCCTTAATCCCAATTAACTTCCTTGGGCGTGTTCCTTTGTTATGTGTGCTGCGGCACAATATTTAGAAAGATGTAATTAAAAAAAACCCAACACATCTCGACTGATAATGTACTTAAATCCAAGCATATCCACAGTGCCGCCTGCTCCTGGAGATGATCAGGGCGATAGGGTGTTCGTTATCCGTGGCTGCCCCGGGCTCTGAGCAGGGGGGGATCACCCATGGGATGGTTTAGTTGCTTGGGCTCAGCCTTCACCCCAACGCTGTCCCATAGGAAAACCCGCTAATGGCGAAACAGCTGGGGGCAGGAGGATTTCGTTGGTAATTGTGTTGTCTGTGTAGGTCTGGAAAAGGAGAAAATAATAATCATTAAACCTCCCCCAAACCTGGAGGTTATAAGAAAGTAAAAAGGAAAGCCCAGAGATGGTGGAGCAGGGGCTGAGAATAAGCCAGGGGAAGAGGCCGTGGGCAGGGACACCTCCCCCCAGCCCAGGTTGCTCCAAGCCCCATCCAGCCTGGCCTTGAACACCTCCAGGGATGGGGCAGCCACAGCTTCTCGGGGCAACCTGCGCCAGGGGCTCACCACCCTCAGAGTGAAAAATTTCTTGCTAATATTTAATCTAAATCTCCCCTCTTCCAGTGTAAAACCATTCACCCTCGTCCTATGGCTCCCTTCCCTGATCCAGAGTCCCTCCCCAGCTCTCCTGGAGCCCCTTTAGGCACTGGAAGGGGCTCTGAGGTCTCCCCGGAGCCTTCTCTTCTCCAGGCTGAACCCCCCAACTCTCCCAGCCTGTCCTCCCAGCAAAGGGGCTCCAGCCCTCCCAGCATCTCCGGGGCCTCCTCTGGACTCTCTCCAAAGAAACATTATCCAAGAAACATCTCTGTTGGTGGGAAGAGGTGGGTCAGGACAACTGAACTTTTTCCACTCCTGGTGAAGAAGGCTTAGATGTGGGTGGTAGCCATCAGCTGCCCCTTTTGATGCCACAGCAGTGTCATTCCTTTCGCTGCAACAACGCGCCTCTTCCGCACCACTGTCCCAGCCCAAATCTACCTGTTTACGTTGGGCTGTCTGGAGCACGGCATTCGCTGGCCACTGCTGGGACATAGGTAGTGCAGACCTGCTGTCCGTGCAGGTGGAGTTACTGCACTGCTGGAGGAGAAAGGCTCATCCCTTCTGCTGTGGCTGCCGTTACCTGCCAGCACCCTCCGTGGCGCGGGACTAACCCAGCCTTGCAGTAGGTTTTGTTGGGATTATTTTGTTCTGTAACAAAAATCTTTGCTAGCCGTGAAAATGCCCGTGAAGCAGAACCAGCGCCAGCTTTGCCGGGGGATTCTGGACTTCCCTTCCATGTCTCCCCTCATGAGATTGCTGGTGTCCAGAACCGGCAGCAAACCCTGCGACGCGTGTCCCTCCTGATGCAAGGCGGGGACTGGACGCTTGAGCAGGGTAGAATAGGAGGAGCAATCGCTGTTGTAGTCTATTTTTAATAGAATTATTTTTATTATAAATCTGAGTCTTTAAAACATGGAAAAGTAACAAAGCAGAAAAGTACAAACATAGAATATATGTTTATATTTACAGATATGGTATTTTTAAGGTGTTTCTACACCATTGTTTATTAGTATGTATTGGTCTAGACCTATATTTGATATTTAAATAATTAAAAATTCAGAGTGGTGGAATTTGAACTTACTATTTCACTTGCTCAGCGTGTGTGAGGGCTCTTGGATCTCTTATGATGGTGGTCAGGAGAGTCTCTGAAGTCTGGGGCGTGCAGAATGCAGAAGCGGTGCCGTTTGAGGCTGCCTTGGATTTGCCTGAGATGAAGAGTCCTCGCCCAAACAGACCTTTGCTGGGAGAGCAAAGCTGGGAGAACATCTTCTGCACCTTCAGCAGAGGCGCATCAGCTCCGGGGGTGTTTGCAGTCTGCTGCTTCTTTATTTTGTGCATACATTCTGCCTGGTGGAGATTTCCTGGGGTCAAGCAATTTTCTGTTCTTGAGCTCTGTAAACAGCTTGCTGTGCAATTTGCCTTTTTATTCTTCCCTTTTTTTTTTTTTTTTTGGAAGAATGATTGCTCTGTCTGGATATTTCTTTGTTGTAGCTATTTTCTGATCACTAACACTCTTTTGCTGTGTGCAGGGTTTCATTTTCTGTGTTTCCTTTAACTGATGTACCACAAATGAAATTTGTTCTTTATTGCCCAAATCCTGCGAAACTATTTTGGGTGAAACAATGGAAAGAATAGGTTCACGCGGATGCAGAGCACCAGCAAGTACAATGTTTTGGCCTCTCTCTCTAGCATATCTGTACCTCTTGGCACGCAGGGAGGAGGTAGAAGGATGGACCCCTAATTGAAAAATTGGATGGTTTGTATGGACTTCATTGTGTAGGCTGATCTGTATTCACTGAAAATCGGATGCTGTTTTGTTTTACTAGCTGGATGAGGTGTTAAATCTTGATCTTTTTTGCATGAAAATGTCCACGACATTTTCCCTTGAATCAGGGTAGTTAGAAAAAAAATAAAAATTTGAATCTATTAAGTTTGAACGTACAGTTTAAACTGCAAGAGCTGGATTTCATAGCCAATTAGTAGTATTATTATTATTGATAAATGAACAGCGTAGAAGCCTAACCATGGATTAAAAGCAGTAGTCTGTTTGTTTGTGTCAATGAGGCTGACACTGCAACGTGCTCAATAACTACAGCTCAGCCGAGCTGATTTAATAGCTGAGCATTAAAGACCGTGGTGCCACAGAGCAGCCCCATGGGACTGCGGTATTTTCTCATACCGTGACCTGACTCAGCCACAAAATGTTCAGAAGAATTTAAGTCATGGCAAACGCTTGTCTTTAACCCGTGGCTTGTTGTGAGGTGCCCACAGAGAGAACTCGAGATGCCTTCTTGGAAAGCTGTTTGATACCCACCTGTCCGGGTGGTGGTTGTAGATGGGAGAACTATAGATTTATGGCTTGGGGCATCTTTTGGTCTCTAGAGACATACCCGTCTGTATCCGTACCTGTAGAACCAGCGTTGTATAGGTTGAAGAGCTCATATCTCACTTTAGGATGCTCTGCTGCATGCTTCCTGCCAGGTGGTGCTTCGGGAGAGCTGGTGCCCTGCCACCCTGTCCCCTGGGGCTGGGGGCACAGCTGCGCTCTCCCCAGCATCAGCCCAGGTGTTTCGGGCTCGCCTGGGGGTCTCAGTGCGAGGAGAACACGTGCCATGGGTAATTACAGGGAAACAAAGAGCTGGAGTGAGGTTGACTCTGAGAAGAGCTCTGCCACACACAGGGGTTTAAAATGAGCTAAATTTAAGAATGAAGTGTGAAGCTAAACGTCTGCTCATGTGGCGCTTTGAAGATACGTTAAGCCCTGAGTAGTACTATGTCTCCGGAAAATGGATTTGGATATTTCCTTTCTGTAAGTAGAATACTCTCTGCAGTTCAGTTTTCTGCTGTATAGTATTTATCTTCCCTAATTCCTTTCCTTACAAGATGGCACTATATTTAAATGAGGCTTTTATTTTCCTAATTAACCATGTAATGATTGCTTTTCTGTTTCTCAGTTTTGTTGCTACATTTGAAGGCGTCTCATTCAAGTTTTGTTTCTGCCCTGGCCTTCCTACAACTTCCAGAATTACCGCCGAAGTTTAACAGCCAATATAAGGTTGAAGACTTCTCCTTGAAAACACGTCAGTTAAATTTTACCTGTGTGGCATTTCTGTGGAAGTTGTCGGGGTGTCTCTGCGCTTCAGAGCAGCTCCCGGTTTGGTCAATCAGCGGGAATATTATCTTTGGAATAAAATGAGTTTTCTTGAATTCTCCTCCTCTCTTCCTGCTGGTCTAGGAGCCACCCAGAGACCTTTCCATCTTAGCTATGGGTTTGCTGACAAGAAGCAGGCTCATGTCTCGACTTCCTCCTTTCATTTACTCAGGAGTTAGCCCAACTGCATGGTGACCCAGACAAAATCTTCTCAACACCAGTATCACTTCCCCACAAGACCATCCTAATTACCTTTTCACACTAAACACCACATACAACAAACAGCCCTCAACTCTTCACTGATTTTTCTTTTTTTTTTTTTTTAATTTTAATTCAGAAAAAGGAGCTCAGCCAATGGGTTTACTGCTGCTGTGTATTTTCACCCATTTCCAGCTGTGCATGGTGTTGTGGATCACTCAGAGCCGGCAGTGCCCAGAGCTGCCACGGTGAAGCTGCTCAGCGGACCAATGGGGTCAGAATCGTAGAATCACAGAATGGTTTGGGTTGGAACGGACTTGAAGATCATGGAGTTCCCACCCCCCTTCCCTGGGCAGGGACACCTCCCCCCAGCCCAGGGTGCTCCAAGCCCCGTCCAACCTGGCCTTGAACACCTCCAGGGATGGGGCAGCCACAGCTTCTCGGGGCAACCTGCGCCAGGGGCTCACCACCCGCACAGCCAAGAATTTCTTCCTTAGATCTCATTTAATCTATCTTCTTCCAGTTTGAAGCCATTCCCCTCGTCCCATCACTCCATGCCCTTGTAAAAGTCCCTCCCCAGCTCTCCTGGAGCCCCTTTAGGCACTGGAAGGGGCTCTGAGGTCTCCCCGGAGCCTTCTCCTCTCCAGGCTGAACCCCCCCACCTCTCCCAGCCTGTCCTCCCAGCAGAGGGGCTCCAGCCCTCCCAGAATCTCCGGGGCCTCCTCTGGCCCCTCTCCAACAGATCCATGTCTTTCCTATGTTGGGGGCTCCAGAGGTGGCTGCTAAATGGAGAATGGAGAAAGGAGAACCCCAAAGAGGAGAAAATGTAACGATACCCTTAAAGCCCCGGAAGGGTTGTGTCAGCGCATGGACTTCAGGCGCTTAAAAGGGAGGGAGAGGTGTCAGAGCAGAAGGATGCTGGAGAAGCAGAGGGTAGGGACAGCATGAGAAAGGTGACTACAAGCCAGCGTGCTTTGTGCCACTGATGGAGAGATCCTATCTGGGTTTTCAGAGGGTGCTGTGAGGACAAGATTTTGCATATTAAGGAGTTTGCTACAGGGAGAACTGATCTTCTTTTGGGAAAACTTAAGAAGGTTATTAATAGATATCTTTTTTTGTACCGGGGTTTGGTGTTAACTTGCAACAACTGTAGAGGGCTTTGCGAAAATGGTTTTGAAAACTTTGGCTGCATTCTTGACCTATCCTTTCTGCTGCTTTGTTGTGCGGCTGTTTGTGTGACAAAAGCTGTTAAAATAAGAATGAAATTTATGAATAAGCCTCACAACTTTGCCGTGAGGAGTATTTTTCTTCCTAACGGAAATTATCACTTGCCTGAGCATCACCGATTTGACGTTTGCAATACTATGGCTTTCTGCTGAGTTATTTAAGGCAGTGCTGCGGAGCTGAGCCCGCGGCCATGGCAGATGTCCCGCTCTGGGTGTGCGGGAGCCAGCAGGCTCGTTTCTGTTTGGGGACATTTTGTTTCATGTCTCCTTTCATGCTCCGGGGAGCACAGGTCTCTCTGGTCCTCCATCATGGCCACCAGCATCACCTTGAAAGAAGCCAACTGGCTTATGGAAAGACCAGTTAGGTAGCAATTAAGAGATGCTTACTCCACCTGTACTTGGAAGGTAACCAGTTGTCTTCATGAACAGACGTGCCCCGTATGTGTGTCCTACCCAGAAATCACTGGAATTATCCAGTGCCCCCTCAGGAAAAACCATGTTTGGTGAAACAGCCCAAAATCTTGAGATGCGGGAACTGCTGCCAGTCGTATCCAGTGTCCCCCAGAGCATACAGAGTGTGTTGTGTTTCTGCAGACAGGTATTTTTTTTTTTTCCACTCTGAAAAATATGTCGTGAAGCACAGTGGCTGCTTCTGCTTTGGAAATTCGGAGTGAGCTGGGCTGATGCTGCGCACGGGATAACCCACGGCTGTTGGGGGAATGCTGTCCTTGCCCGGTTGGTGCATTGGGGGAGTCAGAGCAGTGACGTTGTATGGATAAAGGAGAGAAAATGCTCTAAAAAGCAGGTATTAGGAGAAGTCTTGGTTGCCTCATGTTAATAAAGTCATTAGCCTCACTGATAACATTTCAAAAAAAGAGCAGAATTGGGGTAGGATTTTAAGGTCCGATGTTGAAAAATGGACCAGGAGGGACAGCAGTGAGCGTCCTCACTGGTGGTACCCAGTGGAGTTAACTGTGGGCAGCTTGTGCCCACCTTGGCTTTCTGGGGGGGCACTTGGGGGTCTCCTCCCCTCTGGATCTGTTTCCTTCGTAGGTGACATCCAAGCAGCAGAGTGACACAACGCTGCCCTGTTACCTCTGCTGGGCTGGGCTGCCTAAAGAGGCCGTTTTCTGTCTCCTTGCTGACAGATCCTTGGCATTTTATTTGAGAAGAAATTGGGTTTTTACTCTCCCTTAGGCAGGAACGGATGTGTATCTGGAGGAGAAGTCTGCGAAGGCTTCTGTGTTTTAAATTTCAGATACCAAACACAACAAACCGCTCGCAGACGCTGCGATGCTGTTGTTCAGACACGGTGAAATCAGCCCCCGCACGAGGGCTGGCGAGGATGCTGGGTGGAGCGAAACTGTGCAAAACGTCATCCGTGGGACGGCGGTGCTCCGCGGGACCTCAGCAAACGCAGGCGGAGAGCACAGGCGTGTGAGAGCTGCCCCGGGTGCCGCCACAACATGGAAACAACAACAAAAAAAATAATGGTGAGACTTGTTGAACAAGGTGTTCACCAGGATCCGGTCCTCGGCACGGTTTGTCACCGCTGCTTGGCAGCGCATCGAGGAGGAGCTTGGAGTACCAAAAATAGCGTGAATTCAGAAAGACGTGTTTTGAAATTGCAGAGCAGCTAGGCAACAAAAAGTACCCAGTCCATACTAGGCTTCAGCCGTTTGTTTGATGCTTCAGCCAAAAACGGCTTCGTTAGGCAAAATGAAATACTGTAGGCGGTTAATCCTAAACCCACCAGGGATCCTGAGCAAAATGGCAGCACGAGGCAGACACAGCAGTGTGGGAGCATCTGTTGCCATGCCAACCTCTTAATTTAAAGCTATCGCAGAGCAGATGCTATCGCATCATAAATATAAGTTTACCTTGTAGTAACCATGCTGTTCTAGACATTAAGTTTGCTCGTGTGTAGGAATGCTTGGGACCTGAAGTACGCAGAATAAATCAAAGTACTGTGATTAGCTGCATTTATCTTTCATGAAATAAGAATAAGGCTTCCTCGGACTTGCTGCTTTGCATGAAAAGTGGTGTCTTTCAGTTTTTTTCTAGAACGTACCTTTGCACATTGCTGTCTTGGGTGCACCCCCTCCCCACAGCAGCGTGCTCTGTGCCCCCCATCTCCGCTGCCGGTCCCTCTGGCGCTTGGCTCCTTGGTAGCATCAGTCGCATTCTTGTTGTTTGAAAGATTCTTGTGTAAGTCAAGCTGACAGCCTACGTATGATGTATATTTGCGAGTCAGAGCTGCAAATAGACAACCTGACGGGGAGAGAGGTAGAGCATGGGAAAAGGCTCAGAGCTGCCACTGGCAGGGGTTTGGGTAGCTCCAGACACGTCCTGGGAAACCGGTGTTGTTTATTCCGGCTTAAATTTTATCGTTTCTCATCCTGAGATGGCATTTTGGATGTGAAAAGACATGGGGCCGCGTTTTAGATTTTTAAAAAAATAAAGGAATACCAATCTCTGCCTTGAGGGGAATGGCAGTGACTGGGAGGCCTGTGAAGGACAGGTGCTAATTAAAGCATGAACCTGTAAGTGAAGCTCAGACACGTGTGGTCAGTCCCACTGAAGAGCTGCTCAGAGGAGAGCACAGCACCTGGCCAGCGCACAGGTTACAGAACGGCAGCTGTAAGCTTGTTAGACGGATTAATTGAGATTAGGTTTTCCTTCCTTTTTATTTACCCCTGTTAGTACTAGC
Source organism: Ibidorhyncha struthersii (assembly GCA_013398815.1). Lineage (NCBI taxonomy): Eukaryota > Metazoa > Chordata > Aves > Charadriiformes > Charadriidae > Ibidorhyncha > Ibidorhyncha struthersii. Next base: position 122,708 of record VZSZ01006635.1, read on the forward strand.
CCGTCACCACATCCTCCAGTGTCATGGAATCACAGAATGCTTTAGGTTGGAAGGGACCTTGAAGATCACCTAGTTCCACCCCCCTGCCCTGGGCAGGGACACCTCCCCCCAGCCCAGGGTGCTCCCAGCCCCGTCCAACCTGGCCTTGAACACCTCCAGGGATGGGGCAGCCACAGCTTCTCGGGGCAACCTGCGCCAGGGGCTCACCGCCCTCAGAGTGAAAAATTTCTTCCTAACATCTAACCTAAATCTCCGCTCTTTTAGTTTGAAGCTATTCCCCCTCATCCTGTCACTCCATGCCCTTGTAAAAAGTCCCTCCCCAGCTCTCCTGGAGCCCCTTTAGGCACTGGAAGGGGCTCTGAGGTCTCCCCGGAGCCTTCTCCTCTCCAGGCTGAACCCCCCCACCTCTCCCAGCCTGTCCTCCCAGCAGAGGGGCTCCAGCCCTCCCAGCATCTCCGGGGCCTCCTCTGGCCCCTCTCCAACAGCTCCGTGTCCTTCTGCTGTTGGGACCCCCCGAGCTGGAGGCAGCACTGCAGGGGGGTCTCCCCCGAGCGCAGCAGAGGGGCAGAATCCCCCCCCTCGCCCTGCTGGCCACACTTCTGATGCAGCCCAGGGTACGGTTGGCCTTCTGGGCTGCGCTCGTACATTGCCGGCTCATGTTGAGCTTCTCGTCAATCAGCACCCCCAGGTCCTTCTCCTCAGAGCTGCTCTCTGTCCATTTTCCAATAATGATTTTTTTTTCCCTATTGGGTGTCCAAAGATTTAGAATGCTGCGTGGGTACTTGTTGCAATCAGTGCTTTGCCTTTTCTGCTAATGTGCTTTTTCATTCCCGCAGCAAAGCAAGCAGCTGAGAGGGCTTGCCATCGCAGGCAGCTGCCTCCGTGGAAGTTGCTGCCCTTCTTCCCAGGTATCACGCAGAAATCTCTTTGTAGAGGCTGTGTTAAACTCAGTGAGAAGAGTTCAACTGTAACATTTATTTTTCTGTGGAGGACGAAGCAGAGATGCACCGTAAGTTCGTGCAAACTGGTGCTTCTCCTTTCTGGAGCGTGGGCAATGGGCAGAGGGTTGCTGAGTGCATCGGGTCTAACTGGGATGAGTCGTAACTGGGAAGTGTGTATATATATACATACAGAAGGTGTTTGGAAGTGAACAATACACTTGCTGTGTCTGAAACAATCTGAAGGGTGGATATACCCTGCTCGAAGCACTGTTTTCGCATGGTACCCAGATAGAACAAGGAAAACATTTTTTCAGCTTCTGGGAGCTTGCGGTAGAGTTGTCTGAAGCGAGAAGCGAATAGAGGCTTCATCCTAAAATTGAGACTGTATAGCAGACGCTGGCGTCTTGCCCGCGTTTCTTGCCCAGCAGCGGTGCCACAGCTGCTGGAGAGCGGGTCCTGCTGCGCTTGGCACTGTCCCGCGGGGCCAGAGGGTCACTGGCAGTGTTTAAGTTCTATACATATATATGTACTTTGCATAGGGCATGTGAAAAGCATTGAAGACACTAATTGCAGGACCATAAATAACTTCCTAAACATGAGTCTCACAGAGATACTTGGGTGTGCGTGTGAAAAAAAAAGGCCAAATCCTTTTGAAGGAACAATGCAATAAACGCCGTCCATGGACCAATAAACCTGTCCATGGAAAGTGAACAAGTTTAACTGAATGAGTGAGTACTGTAAAGCATTTTATTTTTTTCCTCTTTATTTCCCTTTTGTGCTTGTGTGAGTAGTGTATGAGCATCAGTGACACCAGTCAACAGAAAAAGAGTTCCTTAATTCCCTTTTCTGACTTTAGTTGGAGTCAATACCCACGTGTTCTCATTTATACCAGTGTGGCTGGTCCATATGTGGGTTAATAAGCTGTTGTTATGCCCCCATATGAATACGATATTCTTCGCTGAGTTGCTTTCGCAGTCCACAGATGGAGTCGTGCATGAAAATATTGTGGGAAAGCATTGCCCAACTGCAACAATGATATTTGGATGAGGTCTGAAAAAGGTCTTATTTCAGAAAAGCCAATGAACATGTCAATTTTTACCATAGGCAGTGCGTGAGCAGCGGCACGGTTCCCGAGACGGGGCACGAGGTGTGGCTCTGCACTGGGGATGCTCTGTCACCATCCAGCGCTTCTTCAGAAATTCTCTATTAGTAATTAATGATTTATTAATAATGTGCAAATGATATACACCCTGGAAGCCCAGAACCCTTCCCATAGACCCTGTCTCGCTGGCAGGTGTTGGACATCAGCTATTTTAGCCAGAAATGGGCTGTTTTGTCAGGAAGTTTGTCCCTCACTGCGAGACGTTCCAGATTTTTGGGGCTGCTGGTTTAAAAGCTGTGTTTTTAAGGAACAGCGAGTTTGCTTTTTGAAAACGCTGGGTTGGATATGGAGAGCAGCTCCTCTGCCAGCCGTAGCCACTCGTTCCTTTGATGAATCATTATGGTTTGCCCTGAATTAGCCACTTAGCAGAAAATTGCTGCCGTCTTTACAAGCCTTAGAGCCTGGTATATGTGTTTAAAGCGAGGGACAAAAGGCATTCATTTTTTAAAAAACATGTTGCTCAGAAGTGTGCGAGTCCATGTGCCCAAGCGGCTCAGTGCTTTTTGGCAGCTGAAATGGATAGAAACACAAATCAACGGGACCCAAAGTGTAAAAATCTGTGCATGTACAAAAAGGTAAAGAGGAGGATGGAGCGAAAGAAGCACTCCTCATTTTGGCAAGATCCAGCTCTGGGCTACCTGCCTTGGCTTGCTCATCGGAGCTGACACAAGTAACTGTATTTTGTTTGATTTTCTTATCTGCATCTGTGTTATGCCTATAGAGTTACCCTCATACTCCATGGCGGGACCTCATACTCTCTTTGTTGTGAAGGTGAATAACGCTATATGAATTTTATCACCGTTTTCATTCCTGCCATGCGGCGAGAGCACAGACATAGAGGCAGCACATCGAAGGCAGAGCTAAGAGGGGCCACCAGCATCTCTGTTGCAAACACCTGCTTGCAAATTTATCGTGCTCCACTGTGGGTGTGTTTCAGCTCTTTTGCCCTAATTCTCTTTTCGGGGGCCATCCCAGAGGTCCCCCTTGGGCAGCTGGGGCGAACATGGGGCGCGGGTTTTTGGGAATCCAGCTCTTGCGGTGGGCTACGGGCTAGGAGGAGACACTAAGGAAAAGTAGTTTTCTTTGGGACGTGTAATTTCCAGTCTTTTACCTAGATGCTTGATGCTTTGTCTAACTTTTTGTTTTACTAGAAAACTGGTTTGGTGTTTTGCAGGGGAAGGCAGGAGAGTGTGGCTCTGCCAGCCCCGTGGCTACTTACAGGTTGTGCCTGTGGACACAAAGGTGGGCACCTCTGAGGGTCATACCCCCACCTGTCCTGGGGTGCACAGGATGCAGACACTTCTGGCCAGGCTGGGGAAGGTCAGCGTGGGGCTGGCCGGGCAGCACGGCACCGAGTCACACTGAGCTGGGTGGGCACCTCTCTCTGGGCTGCTGGTCCTTTTGGTGGGGATGTTTTCCATGTTATCCACAAGGAAACACGTGGCTCCTCTCAGGGTACCTTGTCTCCCTGGACCAGTGTTGGCGCCATGGTGGGGTGAGTCCCGCAGAGTGCCTGCGTGTGACGCCGTGCAGAGCCGGGGTGTTTGCTGGGGGACCCCACGATGCAGCTGCTGAAGGGAGATCATAGAAACACAGAATGGTTTGGGTTGGAAGGGACCTTGAAGATCATCCAGTCCCACCCCCTGCCCTGGGCAGGGACACCTCCCCCCAGCCCAGGTTGCTCCAAGCCCCGTCCAACCTGGCCTTGAACACCTCCAGGGATGGGGCAGCCACAGCTTCTCGGGGCAACCTGCCCCAGGGGCTCACCGCCCGCACAGCCAAGAATTTCTTCCTGATATCTCATCTAAATCTCCCTTCTTTCAGTTTAAAACCATTCCCCCTC
>VZSZ01006635.1:139634-155315 GCA_013398815.1 Ibidorhyncha struthersii
CCTGCCCAGGGCAGGGGGGGGGGGAACTGGATGATCTTCAAGGTCCCTTCCAGGCTAAACAATTCTATTATTCTGTGGTATTTTTAACCTAAAATATGAGATAGATTGAAATTTTCTGAACAATCACATCTGAGTAATTGGCACTACCAAAATGTTACCCTAAATACTCCCCCTCCACCCCCCTTGGCTTTCCTTTACCAGGGGTTTCAGAGCATTTTGACTCATCTCTGTGCAGCTGCAGGTGGGGTTTTCAGGCAGAGTGTATGAAGGTCCCTGTAGTGAAACGAATGTAGTGATGGGAAGAATAAAATTCTTTGGAAACCCTTTGCAGGGAGCTGAGGCCTCGGAGGGGAATGCAGCAGGAGCGCAGCCCTGGGGGCTCAGGGGACGTTGGTTATATTTGGGCAGCGGGGATAGGAGGATCCCCTGCGATGAGGTCCACAGATGGGTGAGCTTTTTGCAGAGCGCTGGGCAGGCACAGATGCGATGTGTTTTGCTCAACCTTCTGCAGAGAGGAGAAACTAAATTATTCCAATTAGTCAAGCAGACATCACCCCACTTCCTCACCACACTGGTAGATGGTAGTGTTATAAATTAATGAATACTACTTTAGCACAAACCGCTCAAAAAGTTCTTCCTCTGTAGCAGCGCAGAATTTGGGTAGATAATGTAACAATGATGCTGAAGTTATCCCCTCTTGCATGAGGAGACATCCTTTCTCCCATGAGAAACAAGGAGAGGGAAATTATAGAAACACAGAATGGTTTGGGTTGGAAGGGACCCTTAAAGGTCATCCCGTCCCCACCCTGCCCTGCCCTGGGCAGGGACACCTCCCCCCAGCCCAGGTTGCTCCAAGCCCCGTCCAACCTGGCCTTGAACACCTCCAGGGATGGGGCAGCCACAGCTTCTCGGGGCAACCTGCGCCAGGGGCTCACCGCCCGCACAGCCAAGAATTTCTTCCTGATATCTAATCTAATGCAGCTGTAAATTAGTTTGCGATTGAAGCTGTCGGCGAGTGAGCAAAGCCCACGGTGAGGGGTGCTGGCCGGGGAACCCTGCTGTCCTGCCAACCACCGTCGTGTCAGCCTGGTGATCCGCTCCAACGCTGGACCTGAGGCTGGATGAAACGCTGGGATGCGACTGGACTTGGCTCGGCTCTGCCCAGGCTTCGCTCCGAGGGCAAATTGCGGCAAAATCGCCTCTTCCTCATGTATTTCCGAAGTGGGAACTTTGGCAGTCGCTGACGTGAATTAGGAAACCTCCACCGGTGAGGAGGATGTTTCAAGCCTGGCTGCGCCGTGTTTGTTGAGCAGCCAAGGCACCCAGAAGCCCCAGCCTCGCAAAGCGAACCTCTGCATAGAGAAGGGAATAGACAGCTTTAAGCAAAGCTCTTCTTCCAGAAGCTTTTAAATACAAGCCGGTAATGGCACGAGGCTGCTCAGTACAGTGCTCAGTATTACTGCATGCAAGTGCAATATATTCTGCTGTATTTTCCTTATTTCCACCTGTATTTTCTCTAGGTGACTGACTAATAAAATGTGCCCAGTAACAAATCGGACAGTTTTAAGTATTTACAGAATTGAATATGCACACTTGAATTCAGTGCTGGCATGTTTTGAGATAGCAGAAGAGTTTTGTTGCTGTAATAAAATGCAGTTTATGCTACTTCTTAATCACCTGGCGGGGTATCGGTTGCAGTGGGGTATCAGCTGCAGGGGTAATCGTTTACAATACTGTAAAAATGGGCTGCATGGGGACACCATAATTGGAGTTCCAATTCAATAAAAATATCTCCAGAAAGAAGTAATCTTGTTTAGTTCAACAGTAGCAAACCAACGACTAATTAAAATTAGACATTCTTGATTACTTTCTAAATGGATCTGATGACTTTGTTAATCTGAAGCGACGAGGCAACTCCGTCTTTGTCAGCATATTAAATATTACACTCTGTGTTTTTGATATGATGCAAGAGGGTGGACGGCGGCCGCTGCTCGGCGTGCTGCACCTTCCCCAATATATTTTGAGTGGAGGTTGGTTGGACAGCAGTCTCTCCTTGCGCATCCTCCTGCCAACAGCACGTGCCTAGGAAACCCCGGAGAAGGAAAGTAGTGTGTGTAATTAAGTGCCTTTTCATATAGGATCAGCCTCTGGAAGCTGGAAAAAGGAGCCACTACCTCTTGATCCATCATCCCACAGCTATCGGGCGCCTTTGGTCCCCTCTTCAGTCATCGTGGGGTATTTATTTACCAGGCCCAGCATTTTGGTAGGTCTCCCTCGTAGACCTATCTGAGCATGAAGAGTGGGACCAGAACCCGTGGCAGAAGAACTCCCCAGCTCCTCACAGAGTCCTGTGGCACAGGAATAGTCCTTATTTTGCCCGGACCTGCTAAAAAACTTGTTTAAGGTCTTCATGTAAAAGCAATCAGGGATTTCAAATAAACTTATTCCCTTTAAAACCAGGTTTTGAGTCCTGGAAAAGTACAGAGGAGGAAAGAACATCCATGGACAGTGACTTTGGGCGTGTGTCTGAGGCAGGTACCCATCGGACCCAGACGCTGGGTTGATGACCTCATCTCCTAAAATCCTCCCTAAAAATCCTGCCCCTGTTTTACAGTCCTGTGAATAAACTGCAGTGGGCTAATAGCCACCTCGAGAAGGGAGAAAGAAAAGAGGGAAAAAGACCTCGTGGGTGTAATTACTCTGTGCTGAATTTTTCCCGGAAAACCGAACCCCCGTGGGACAAACACTTCACGGTGCAGTCTGGCAGCTCTTGCCTGGTCTCACTCTACAAGGAGATCTTTAAGGTCCCTTCCAACCCAAACCATTCCATGATTCTATGAATAGGGTTTGCTACAAAGCCATGGATTGTTGGACCGTGATTTTGCTGACGTATCCACTTTTGTGTGAGGCTTCTGTTGGTTTGGGGGAGAGCAGGAGCTCTGCCCGTTACTGTCTGATTTCTATCTTTGGTGTCTTTTTTTTTCTTCTAGCTCACATAAAATTCCATTTTTCTCTGACTGTCTCTTCAAGTTTTCTCTCAGTGTGGCAGCCAAAGGGCTGTTGTGCGGGTACAGGGCTGATGTTTGTTTATTAAAAAAAGACAAACAAACGTGTCTTTTTACCATCTTTGTAGCAATCTGATTTTTTCTATGAAAAAATTGTTGATATCTCCTCGGCAAGGAGAGAGAGGAAACTCTTGACTTTTTGATGAAATATTCCATTTTATGATTACAAAAATGTTTTGAGTTGAAGAACGCTTTGTGAAAGCGTTAAATATTTGAATGCTCTTTTTCTTGAACGTCCCTCTGAGTGTGCTGCAGACCTGGCCCCCGCTGTGGCGCATGATCCCCTGGCTGGTTTGTAACTTAGACTTATACAATGTGAAGCTTTTATCTCTTGGTAAGGCTCAGGATGTAGGAGGAGATGGGTATGTTCTCCTGTTGCTACACCTCATTATGGGCTCAGGAGAGGGGGAGCGCAGCGGTTGCCCCATCCCGTGCCATTCCAGCCTGGGGGTGCAGTTTGTCACGGGGAAGAAAGAATCAGCCTAGACAAACAACGGTGAACATTGTCATCTCGCTTGGCAAAGCTGGCCTTGCGTTTGCCAGGTTGAAGAGCTGGTAAGAAAAGAAGCCAAAGATGTTGCTTATGTTCCTTAACTTGGGGATAGATATCAAAGTCAAGGCACGTGGCACCCTTGCACGGGTTTCGTGTCTCTAGTTTCCCCCGTTTGCAGAACTGCTCTTTCCGTCCCTCTCCCTCTTCTTCCCATACATGGTAGCACTGGTCTTCAACTTCAGCTCTTTTTCAGGAATCTTCTTCTGTGTGTGTTAGTTGATACTTATCTGCATTGCATTCCACCTACCGTTTTGTTACTAACAGTCTGGAAACAAGAGACTACGAATAAGACGCCTGTAAAATGCAGCTCTTCATCACAAGGTGCTTTCCCAGCAGTTTCAGCGTCTTACCGTAGTCTGAAATGCTCTGGAGCTGACCGTTTTAGTTGACACGTAGCCTCTGATCTCTGCATGAGTTATTCCTCTCCCCGTCTTTCTTCAGGGCTCTCTGGTCTCCTCCTCCGAGGGTTCACCTGGATCGGGTGCTGTGCCAGCCCCGCTCCCTGCCCCGCTCACCTGCACAGCGTTGCACACGGACGTGGCGAAAAGCATCAGTTTTGCCGACGATCTGTTAAGCATATCCTCCCCTCAGCGTTTCCAGTAGTTGATTTAAACCACATGTGGCATCTGCACATGACAGCTGAAGAAGACGGCTCTCAGACAATGCACTTCATTCAGATGCTTTTGGGATACAAAAATTGCTCCCTATTCTCTGTCTACCATCAGCGTAATAGTTCTTGTGTCATAACTAAATTCTGACACCTGGTTTTTGCAAAGGGCATTGAAAAGGATGCAGATGATAAGCCCAGAAATTGTTTGATTATCCCCCTTTAGAGACGGGTCTCAGTCTGCAAAGCACCTCCGAGATGCCTGCGTGGCGGAGTCCCTGGAAACACCGACCAGCGGCTTTTAATCCTAATGGAGAGCGTTTTGATTGTAGCTTTAGACCAAAGAGAAGTGTCACCTGTATTTTAGATTTCTTCCAGTCGTACAAAGGCTTTCATTTCCCCTACAGGTTTATAAAAATAAAAATACGTGGGCTTCTGTCTCGCTGGCAATAATTACCCATGCCTGGTCTTTCTTCTACGGCAGGTCTGTGCGGGAAGAATTGTTTTCTCTTCCAGTAGATCACACTGAGGGATGCAAAGCACGTTTGCAGGCACAGTCTGGTTTCACTTGAATGTGCAAATTCCTGTCATCTCTGTTTACTTTTAATACCGCAAGTTCAAGTAATTCCAAGCACAAATTCAGGTTCTCGCTCTGACCTCTTAGAAAACGTAGCTCCTAGAATAGCATGAGCTGTCGTATTTGCTGACTTGGATGCGTTCTTAATGTTCAGCAATAGTGTTTTATGAGTAATATACATAATCTATCTGTACTGCAATGCTAAGGGAAATAAAAACGCAAGCGGTGAGAATGACAATTTCTGACGACGGCATTCCCAGGACGCCGTGCTTAGACTCACCGCTCCGTCAAGGCACAGCGCTCTGTTGTGTTCTCTGTCTCTTCCCAGCGCAGTGAGAAGCAACGTGAGCCAGTGAGGTGTTTGCTCATACGCCCAGTTACGTTTCCAAGGGAGATGTTCGGCAGTATCTTCAAGCTTTCTAGCTGACCTGTTTTGTAATTCCATCACATCACAAATTTATAAGCAAATAGGATTTTATTCTCAGAAACTCCAAGCAGAGAGGATCTGACAGCATCATGGGAAATATTTTACCAAATCCGTGTAGTCCTGAAATATTAATGCTCGATGAATACCGAGGACGGGCTCACCGTTGCACCATGGGCAACACTGGGAATCTCAGCTGACGCCTAACTCCTGTTTTGGATTTTGCTGGTAAATTTGGGAAATGCCTTGAGCTGCCTTGAGCGGCCCCTGTAAGTTTTGCCTTGCAGCGGGTTGCAGAGCTGTGCGTGGACGAGTGCCACTGCAAGTGACTGCAGTGGGACAACTTTTTTTGCCCCATTGGGTCGAGGTCTCTGTGTTCCTCCCCCTGGTCATGTTTTGCAGCTTGGCATCAGCCCTGGCTGCTTTCCATCTTGGAGTCCCGTCAGGAGATTCTCTGCCTGGCATGAAGCAGGAATAACTGATGGAGCCTTTCGTAACCTTCCCTGCTGAAAGCTGTCACCCGCTGTGTCTCCTCTTGACAAGGACAAGAGGAAACGGCCTCAAGTTGCGCCAGGGGAGGTTTAGGATGGATATTAGGAAAAATTTCTTCACCCAAAGGTCTGTCAAGCAGTGGCACAGGCTGCCCAGGGCAGTGGTGGAGTCGCCATCCCTGGAAGGATTTAAAAGCCGGGCAGCCGTGGTGCTGAGGGACATGGGGTGGTGGTGGGTTTGGCAGTGTTGGGTTGATGGTTGGACTCTATGATCTTAAAGGTCCCTTCCAACCTGGACGATTCTATGTTTCCATGATTCTATGATTCTGTGATTCTGTGATTCTATGATTGCAGAACAGGCAGGAAAAAAGCAAACAGAACTATTTCCGTCTTAGCTCTTAAAAGGCTTTTTGGGGGGAAGAATGGGAAGAGTTTCTATTTACACCCTGTGGCTCCAGTGCTGTTTTCTTGTCTCCTTCACCCCTCGCCTTGTTCTTACTGAGCTGTGAGGATGGTGATGCCAGCTGGTCACCAGGATCCTGCGCAGCAGATGTAGGTAGAAACCTGTCTTCCCGCCGCTCGGCTGGGTTTGGCCTTTGAGTGGGACGTGAAATGCGTGCAGGAGCCTGGTGTCCACCAACGGGGCATTACTTAGGGCAGGAGAACATACACCAAGCCCCACACTTTTCCACCCATGGCCCCTGGCAGCCGCGTTTGCAGGGCTGAGCTGGGGAGGTGCCGTTAGAGCCGCTAAGTGGAAATTCAATGGAGAAGTGGAGGAAGCGTTATTTGCATCCGGGGGGGTGTGTGGTCTGTCCTCTACGCAAATATCCAGATGCGATATGCAAATCTGCTCTTTACATGAGGACCCAGATGGGTCCATGGTTTGCCTTTGTGCGTTAAGTTGCCGTATCACCGCTACGTTGCTGCCCCAGCTTTTGTGGTCCCTTCCTCCGTTCATGGCTCACAGCTCTGCACCAAAGAGGCTCCAAGGCACTTGGGGAGATTAAGAGGATGATTAAAAAATAAGAACAAAACCAGATCTGGCAGTCTTTTAAAAGGGGATTTATTTGTAATCAGTGAAAGAGGAAAATGAGGTCCCAACCTGCTGCGCTGCAAAGCGGGAGAGTCACGTTGAGGACTTGAGCTGGATCCTGGTTCATTTATGATCTTCACCATCTGTAATTAAATATAAGTTCACCTGGGCAGAATGTATCTGCCTGCTTATACTGCACTGAAATAGGATACTATCTTTTTAGCAAATAAAACCGAAGTGTCTGTATTTTATTATTTCTTGTGTTTGTTCAACTTCACAACCATGCGAGGCGCTGCGGGAGCACGGCGCAGCGAGAGCGTCCCTGAGTGCTGTGCTGGGGTCTTGAGGCATGCTGGAGACAGGCGCTGGGATGTCACTGAACTTCCGAGATAAGGTAAAGCTTTGGGATAAGCCCTGTACAACCACAGTAAATTGAAAGACTTAATTTTTCTTTTTTTTTTTTTTTCCATTTTAATTCTGACCTGCCTTAATAAAAACGCTAGAAAATAACTGAAACCTTGCATTAGCAATATGGAAACACCCTTGTCTCTCCATACCATAACTTTCAGGCTGTCTCATGTTTGTCCTTCTTGCCTTCGTACAAGAGGAACAGCTTTTTATTCTATTTTTGGCGTTTTGGTTGGAAAATTATTTCAAAAGGGAATAGTCATGTAACACATCTACTGTTTTTCTCACAAGTCTTTGAAGCAAATGAAGGCAGAATAATTTTTCCTCTGAACACGTCGGTGTCCTAAGTGAAGCCTGAGCCCGTGCTCTGTCCCGCAGCACAAGGGGGGAGTGCTGGAGGCCTTCGGTTGCGATTAATTTTGTGTATAGTAGGACTATGTAAACAGGTGTAATTACAGCACACAAGTCAATCCTTTTGTCTGTAGTGCCCAAATTATGAACAAATTCTTGCAATCCTTCCCAAGCTCAGACACTTGTCCAAAACCTGGAGGGTGCTGCTGGGCAAAAGGTCGTTCCCGCCGGATTGGGGCTCGGTGGGGGAAAGCTCCGTGGGTTGGACGGCTGTGCTCTACAGGCTGCAAAACACAAAAGAACCGGAAAAAAAAGCAAAAGGCAAAGAATCTGGCACAAGATTTTCCTAGCCATCTTGATAACGAAACACGTTTGAGTTGGGACTTTATCAAACTCAGTGCAGTTTCATGGCAGCTCTGGTCGCTAATTGGAGTCTTTGGGGAAAAACATCGGGAAGATTCAAACCCATCTCTGTGTTTGATAATGGTACACCTGTTTCCTCTTCTCTCTCCTTCTCACATTTCTGCATGAAGAAGTTCAAGGGTCTTACGTACCCAGAATATTCCTTCTGGTTTGATCCCTTTTGTCTTGGGGGATGCTGTGGAGCCACCCTCCAGCCCGGGGATGGGGAAAGCAGCCTTATCCCTGAAAAACAGATCTTTGGGGCTGCAGAGACCAGCTCTGTAGCAGCGGGTTGGATGAGAGTAAATCGCTTAACGGGCCCTTGCTAATATCTATAAATCATGTGAAGGGTCCAAAAATTTCACTGATCTCATATATTGTAGCTCATCACAAATGCTGTAATACATCATTACGTTGTCTGAATAGCATAAAATAACTCAAAGAACTAAAGGCAGGACACATCTGGCATGTCTAGACTGGGAAAATAGGTTACGTTTGCAAATGTTAGCTCTTCCCGAGAGTCACTCATGACCAGTTAACATATTTTTGAAAGTATTAAATTGCATTTGTACTAGGAGCAAAATCATGTTTAAATTGCTATTAACTAACACATTTTCAAGTGTGGCCTATTTTTCCTCATTTAGAAGTGGCTGTTATCAGCTGAGCTGCCACCAGTGTGAGAGGGGATGTATGAAATGTGAAGAATAGGAAATGTTAAAGGAAGCTTTTTTATTATCCCCAATATTTGGTTTGGGTTTATTTCAGCTTTTGGCTGCAGATTCCTATAACCCATTTTGCTGAGACCAGTTTGTCCCTCCATTAAAGGAAGGGGTAAGTAGATTGGGGAAAGTGGATTTTCTCGGTAAGGGCATCACTAACACATCTCACCGAGCAGGTAAGTCTAGGAAGTCTCAAGTGCTGCATCTCTCTGTCCTTTGTTGCATCTCAAAGATGCTGGGAGGGCTGGAGCCCCTCTGCTGGGAGGACAGGCTGGGAGAGTTGGGGGGGTTCAGCCTGGAGAAGAGAAGGCTCCGGGGAGACCTCAGAGCCCCTTCCAGTGCCTAAAGGGTCTCCAGGATTGCTGGGGAGTGAGGCATCGAGGTTCACGTGCAGCCACTGCCCTCGGAGCAGATTATCTGCAACCTGCCGAGGGAATGTGAGCTCCAATGAGGAGCCCGCGAGTCAGAAATCAGAGGGCAAAGAGCCTCCAGAGCCCAGCTTGGCGACACATGCTGGCGCACAAAAAGGTCATTCTCTGCAGAGAGTGGAAAGGACAGGCAGAGCAGGCAGGGGCGTCCTGGGGAATCAGCCTGCTGCTCTCACCAACGCGATTTTCTCTCCAGTGTCTCATTGTGTCTCTTCTTTCAACGTGCATACCATGCTGAGGAGTTGGCCAAGGGCTTTGTTTTGCTGTAGAAACTAGAGATGGGAAATCTGGGAAGAGAACAACCTAAATCAGCAACGAAGAGTTCAGTAGCTCAGTTTGACCTCATGGGGTAAAGGATAAAAACCCTTTCGGCTATCTTAACAGGAATTGAAAGCTGTTAGAGGATGAAGGATTGCAGACCTTATGCATTGCTCCATTGCGCAAATAAACTGAGGAAACTCATCTCATCAAGGGGCTGAAGCTGTCCTGGCCCCATCCACGGGCCCCGCAGGCTGCACGTGTGCTGCAGAGCAAACCGCAGGGCATCTCGGCTCTGCTGCATGTGGGACATTGCACGTTAAATAACCCCTTTTTAATTCCTCTGTTTCAAAATCGGGGTGAAAATTAGTTAAGAACGGATACGCAAGCATTAATTAATCTCGGCCTATCCGGCAAGTATTTTTAGCTGCTGCTCGTGGTGATAGTTTTGTGAGTTTATTAATAGTTGGACTGAATTTCTGAGCTCCTCTGCTCAGGAGCAGACTGCTGCTGGTGGACGAGCAAGGGGCTGCTGGAGGGAAGGTTCGGGTGCTCTTCTCCCCAGAAAGCAGCAAGAACCTGTGGAGGTAACCAGATAGGAAAATAAAAACAAAACCAAGAGGATTTTGTGGTTTAAGGGGGTGAGACAGCTGACACTGTCAAGAGCTTTAATAAAGACTGTGTTTGCTCACAGCTGAGGTAGGAATGGCCAGGGCAGAGAAAAGCCAATAAGTCAAAAAATTTCCCTGGTGCAAACAGTATGGGATCTGGAAGAGGCCAGTGCCCGGGCTGGCACGGCTGCACCGGGGGGACGGCCCTGAGGAGGCTTTTGGGGTGATGCCTCGAGCAGCAGCATCGTGTGGAGGTCCAAGTGAAGCCGGGAAGAGTGGAATAAAGGCAGCAGCCTGTGCAGTTTGGGGACGGAGCGGTGGCGAGACTGGCGGAGCCATACAGCTGGGTAGCTCGGGCAGCCAGGGAGCCCAGAGAGTGCGTCCGTGAGAAAAGCTGGGCATTAGCGGGGCCGCTGCCTCTGGGATTATTACATCTTGGCATTTCAGGTTCTTTCTGGAAATCCGCTTCTAGGGGACGTGTTTCAGAGATTTCATAGAATCATAGAATGGGCTGCGGTGGGCGAGCTCTGCCGCGTGTACCACCAAGCTGCTGCCGGTAGGACCGCATCCATCCCCTTTCCCAAACAGGCATGTGTGTGCCATGGCTGAGATTCCTTTGCAGGATTGCGGCAACTCAGTTGCAGTGGTGTATTTATTAAAGACGAATTATCTATGCAGCTCACAGGTATAGGATGTATTTGACTTCACACACGTCAAATATATCACTGTCTTTTGAAAAATAAAGGGTTGTTACTCTTCATCCTTTTAGCCAAGCAGAATCTGACCCAAAATTCCCCTTGTAACCTTTCAAGATTTCCTTGACCCACCCCTTCCAAACAACGTGGTGGCCCCCGATGGCCAATGATGGCCCCCGTGGGTGGAGTACGGAAAGCCCCACACTGCAGAATTGAGTGCCCGTTTCTGAGAACTGGCTGATGGCTTCGGTTGCTGCAGGGTGGGGGAAGCTGCAATTTTGGCAGCTTTATGCACCAGCGGTGTAGCTGGGAGGACAAGTGCACATGGCAGCACCATCGTTTGGGACTGGAAAAAGAAAATGTGGGGAAATTGGAGAACAGGACTTGCAGTGGAGCTGAGGCTTGTGCCTTGGGTGGGAGATGGCCAAGGCTGTCCCAGGGAGGATTGGGGGACACCTGTGTTTCCGTGCTGGTGAGCTTAATGCTTGTTGCTGCAGCCCGTCTGCTGGGAGGACAGGCTGGGAGAGTTGGGGGGGGTCAGCCTGGAGAAGAGAAGGCTCCGGGGAGACCTCAGAGCCCCTTCCAGTGCCTAAAGGGGCTCCAGGAGAGCTGGGGAGGGACTCTGGATCGGGAGGGGAGCCATAGGATGAAGGGGAATGGTTTTACATTGAAAGAGGGAAGATTTTGGTTAGATCTGAGGAAGAAATTCTTGACTGTAAGGGCATTGAGCCCCTGACGCAGGTTGCCCCGAGAAGCTGTGGCTGCCCCATCCCTGGAGGTGTTCAAGGCCAGGTTGGATGGGGCTTGGAGCAACCTGGGCTGGGGGGAGGTGTCCCTGCCCAGGGCAGGGGGGTGGGACTGGATGGTCTTTAAGGTCTCTTCTAACTCTAACCATTCTATGATTCTATGATTCTGTAAGACCAGCGCCCTCTGGCACATCTGTGCTAATGGTCCTCAGGTCAGAAAGGCTCAAGCACTCCAGATATCAATTACATTATTTTAATTTCAGTTTTTTCTTTGACAAGGCAAAGGGCCTTGAGCAGCCTGCAGCAGATGGGGGTTGTGCATGGTGGCCCCTGTGTCTCACAAAGCCCTTCTGCAGGGGGTGACCTGCTCCCCCTGCTTGCTGTGCCTCTGGAAGAGATCTTCCCCAGTGCTGCTTCTGCTCTCCTCTACTCAAAACCTGCAGTGAAGCCTGGAATTACAACAGTAGATGTGCACAGTGCACTATGCTTCTGAAATCCATTGCGTGGAGGTGTTGGCAGCCAAAGACATCTTTCCCCTAGTTAGCAAAATATTTAAATATCGTTGAAAATCTTGAGGAAATCAATAGACATGTTTAATGACTTCCTGTTGAAGGATGGCTTGAGCTGTAGCAACTATTGACTGGGCTGTAGCACTAATAAATGAATGAAACCTGGCACCCCATGCATCTTCTGCAGTTCTGCTTGGAGATGCTGGTGGGACATGACGGCTATCGGTCATGGGACCAACACGTGTTTACTTGTGTCTTCCTACACATCCACTGTCCCGAGCTGGCTGCAAGCATCTGGCCGTGGTGGGTGATGTCCTGTCTCTAGCAAAGCTTCGAGGAGTTTTGTCTCCCGCTTTGGGACAAGGCCGGGGCAGGGCGTGCCGGGGCTGACGTGGGGGGTCTGCCGAGCGTGCGGGGATACAGCTCACAGGAACACCAAGGAAAGGCTTTCCTCTGTGTTTTGTCGCACACATCAGCAAACATCAGCCTGGGACGTACAAACAAAAAGCTGCAGTCTCATCCGGGCCAGCGCTGGCGAGGCAGGGCAGAGGCGGGGGTCCTGGCTGAAGGCAGAGGGATGGAGCCGGTGGCCCCAACGGTCCCCCGTCCTCATGTTATGTGACGGTGCTTCTCCGGGGAAAACACACAGAAACGTCTTTGCGTGTCCAGATTTGCAAACTTCTGTTTGCAGTAGGATGTCAAGTCTGCAAAATCCAATAACTATAGATTTCAGCTGTCTTCACTGAAATACCACTTTCCTGGATTCCAGATATTTGATTAAGTTTATTTTGATTTGATTCTTTCTATTATTGATTTGATTCTTTTGAAAGTCAGACAATGATTGTCAGAGAAGGAAAACAAATATTTTTGTAAGATTAATGTGAACTTGTTAGGCAAAATGCGAGTGAAGTCAGCCACAGTTCCTTTTTTAGCTCTTTTATTCCTTGTTCCGTGTTGTGACAGTGCTGTTCCTTCCGCTTAGCTAAGAATAGCCGAAAGTCTCCCAGGAGCAGGCTCAGACATGTGCTTCCTGGGGCTTTGCAAGAAGAGTGAACTTTGCAGGAGTCTGTGAAGGCAAAAACCACCTCCAGCACATCGTCTTTGTGTTGTCTTCACTGACCATGACTGCTTTTCTTGTCTGCTACCCTTTCCATGTATAAAATAGCTGTGGACTTTAGCTGCAGTTCGGGCATGAATTAAGGCTAAATCCAAAGCTTTCTACATCTGATGCAGAGATCCGTTGTATCCCCAAGAGCAGAAGGACACAGAGATGTAGGAGTGGGGCCAGAGGAGGCCCCGGAGATGCTGGGAGGGCTGGAGCCCCTCTGCTGGGAGGACAGGCTGGGAGAGTTGGGGGGGTTCAGCCTGGAGAAGAGAAGGCTCCAGGGAGACCTCAGAGCCCCTTCCAGTGCCTAAAGGGGCTCCAGGAGAGCTGGGGAGGGACTCTTGGTCAGGGAGGGGAGCCATACGACGAGGGGTGACGGTGTTAAACTGGAAGAGGGGAGATTTAGACTAGATCTGAGGAAGAAATGTTCTACAATGAGGGTGGTGAGATGCTGTCCCAGGTTGCCCCAAGAAGCTGTGGCTGCCCCATCCCTGGAGGTGTTCAAGGCCAGGTTGGACGGGGCTTGGAGCAACCTGGGCTGGGGGGAGGTGTCCCTGCCCGGGGCAGGAGGGTGGAACGAGGTGATCTTCAAGGTGCCTTCCAACTCTAACCATGCTGTGACTCTATGATCAATCCAGCTGAATTTTAATACAGGAGCCTCTATGCGCTGCTCCCAGAGGAGCTTTTCCTTGTGATTCCTTCTCCCGTGCAGACTCCCTGGGAGCAGTGGGGCAGGTCCCTGTCCCCGGCTGAGACCCCCTTCCCCACGGGGCTGGGCTGGCTGCAGGAGAGCCCTGGTACTGCAGCTCCAACATTGTGAGAAGCAGCTCTTGAACTGAGGAACAGTGATAGATTCACAGCAAAGTCCATGGCTGATGGCAGGGAAAACAGCAACAGAGATGTCCCTGTCTGTGCCCTGTGCCACAATGTGTCTCAGACATGAAAGCTGAATCCACACCTCACCCCAGCCGAGAGCTGAGTCCTGCTGACTTGTGACATTCCCGGTGATGTGCCCTGACCAAGTAAACCACCTCATTCATCCCCCGGTCCCCCACCTCCAGCAGTGTGTTGGCTTCTGGTAGGAGCAGCCAAGGAAGCACTGTGTTTAGCTGCCACCGGTGACATGGGCGTGTGGAGAGAGTGGCTCCAGCCAGGGTCATCTGCTTCTGGACATTTGCCACGACTCTGCTCAAATCTGGTGGCAAGCCAGTGGTGCTGACACAGCGGTATTTTTTCTTAAGAGACAATGCATACATTTCATGCATATAGTAGTATGTATAACACTCCATGATTTCTATCGTACCCAGTTCCTCCGAGTCCCTTTTCAACCAGGACTGTGTCCACCAGCTCTGTTGGGAAGCTGTCTCCATGCCGGCGAGCTCCGGGTGATGCCTCTGACCAGGAATCACGGCGCTGCAGCTCCTAAAGGGGGTTTGAATTCAGTGAGTTGCTCACTATCGTAGTTACACAGGGCCAGATAACTCCAGGCTGACTTGATCAGAAAATTGCTCTTATTTATTCTTCTAATTGTATTCAACCCTTAGCTATGCAAAGAACTCTGCATTTGCTGCAATAGGATGAGGAGCAGGCTCCTTGTCATAGCTCCTGGTGGGGGCTTCACCACAATCAGGAGTGTTTACACCCCACACATTTCAGACAGATTGGAAAAGCAGCAATTTCATTTCAGGAAATTCAACTCATTCTTGACACAACTATTATATTGATTAGATGAAACAATTTTGCATAAGCGTGGTGGCAGCAAATGGCAACTTAGGCAAGAGAGGTTAAAATAATCTAGTAGGGTTTTTTCCCACAAGCCTATTTTGACTGAACTCACAAGGATGTCATCTTCATGGACAATAACTTGAGCTGCTAAGTGCCGTGTGCTTACAGCCATACCTGCACTTTATAGCTGAGCACCAGTTATGGGATGCCACCATTTGTAAATTAATTAACCCTGAGTGCACAGCCATTTGCGATGGGAACCAATATATAGCAGCAGATATAAAACCAGTTTTATGCCTTTGTGAGTATTTGTGAACCAAAGAGGAGAAAAGTCATTAATACTTACTTTCTGCCAGCTTTTAGAGCTTAGAATTATCTCATTAAGCGCTGAAGGAGAGATGAGCTCACAGTAAGAAACCGCGGCTCTAAACTTGCACATAATTGCTGAAAGCAAGGTGAATATTTTTAATGCTTTCTATGGTCTTAATATGCAGGACTTTGTTCCAAAGACATCTTTTCCCCTCAGCTGTTTTTATTGTAACTTGTCCTGTCTCAGGTTTTTATTCTTTTTTAGAGTATCAGTTTTGGTTTCAAGTCTTTACATTTTAATAATTGGCTTTATACCTTCGGATATCTGTCTTCTGCTTCCGGTTACCGATGCCACCAATGCCTGCGTTCCTCCGCCTGGCCGGTGCACGTGCTGAGGTGCATCAAAACGTACCGCACAACCTGGCGGTTCTTTGCCCTTGTGCTAACCCTAAATCAGTTCAGTTGATGCAGTTGTCATTCCTGTGCTGGCAACAATTAGAGGGGGCTCGAGGAAAAATGTCAGCAGTGGTAGGAGCGTGGGAGCAGCAAACGCTGCAGCCCTTATTCAACCGTGATCTAATCACAGAATTATAGAAACGTTATGGTTGGAAGAGACCTTTAAAGATCATTGAGTCCAACCGTTAACCTCACACTGCCAAGTT
>VZSZ01006636.1:0-128648 GCA_013398815.1 Ibidorhyncha struthersii
TCAAAGTTAGCCCTCCTGAAGTTTAAGGTTTCAGCTCTACTAGCATGGTTCGTATTACCATTATACTTAAGTGCTGTGCAAGCATGAACCAAAGAAAATGAGACGTTTAAAACCTTTGTCTCCATTTTATTTGTTGTGGTACGTGTCTTTGGAATTCAGGGCTTCATCCCCTCAGATAGTCTTTCTATCTGCAGGCATTTGGATATACAGCAATCTTATGCTCACAGTTGCAAATTGCTACTGAAAAAAAAATGTCATAACTAGTAAAAGAAGATTACAGTAACAATGACAGAGTCATTGAAGAGGAGTGGACCCCATTCCTCTCCAGTTACTATATGATGCATACTGACTGCCTCTCAGGATACACTAATATGAGCATAGACTGAGTGACCTGTCATTGGGACTCTTTCTTTCTGGTGGGCTTCTATGCATATTTCCTGCTTCTCCAGACTCTTTCCTTTCCACTCCATTTGAGCCTAAACAGAGCTTGGCAAAAAATGAAGCGTTGGACTAAGTAGAGCCCAGGTTAGAACACCAGGAGAGAGGATGTTTATGGCATTTTAGTATTAGTGAGAAAACAGCTGAATTTGATGGAAAAAAATGGACAAAACAAAAAAGACCAAATCAAAGAAAAGAAAGGCCACAAGATATGAACAGAAAGAAACATGACACTATAGAAAAAGATCTTTAAAGAGAGAATCAGTGATTTCACAAGAGTAAAACCAAACATGTTATATTTTATCCCATCTGTTTACGTTGAAAGAAAAACTAAGTAGCCCTCAGATTCCTATCACTAAGAGCTTCTGAGCTTCAAAATGGCTGTGGCTAACCCTTATGCCATTGCAGTGCGTCACCCTGGGAATTCTAGTGGGTTGTTTAACGTTACATAATCATAGAGAATGGTCTGATACACTTATGAAAATAAAAATATTCATCTTTTTACCTTTTCTGGTGTTAAGTACACACTCTAAACATTCTAGAACACGAGTAAATTATGATTACATGTAAAGTATTAGAAGTAGGCTCTTCTTAGTGACTGAATTGCTTTGCTTAACATAGTAAGAGGCAATGCTTGCAATGGAAGATAGGAGCACCCCCATCCATGCTGTTCAGCTATTTATGGATGGGATGTAGGAAGAATCACTAATGGCATTTTGCCATAGACACTTTCCAAGATGCTGAATTTAAATTTTTGATTTGCTTCCCAAAATACTTTACTTCAAATTTCAATAAAAATGCACACTGAAGAATCATAAACTTTTCATAGGTTTTAATTGATACTCAGAGGTAAATTACAGGTATCAAAGTATTTACTGTACAGCGCAAAAAGAAACAAGGTTTGGAAGGAATTGCATAGTTGTATATAAACAAACATTTGGCAATGACAGATCAGGAGGAAAGATTAATTTTATGGTTTGTTATTCTGTAGCTGCTCTGCAAGAATGTCTTATGCTTTTCTTGGCAGCAAGTGATATCTGCTACTATGGGAGATGGAAGTCAGAATAGTTGGAGTTCTGATCCAGTACAGCAGTTTCATTGTATGACCAAAATCTGTTCTTCCCCATTTTTTCTTATCTTGGGTATAATGTTTAGCTGTGACCCATTGGCCAAATGTACAATTTCTGCAAGAGTACAACAGGAGGGCAATATATTTTCATGAATTAAACGTAAAGGTTACATTGCACAAAAAGGCACTTAGGTTACCACTTAACCCAAATTATTTCAGTGAATGAAAATTGAGAAATCTTAAGCTTGTTTAATTTTTAGAATTAAAAAACCTCCAAAGAGCTTCCTGAACATGCAGATTTCTGGAGTGGTAGAAGGTCCCCTACGGTTTGTGACTAATCCATAGACTGATTAGTTGCACAATGAAAAGTAAACACAGTCTAAGTTTGGAACTTCTTCTGCCATTGCAATTTCATGTTTGCAGAAGTTGCCTGA
The DNA here is from genome assembly GCA_013398815.1 of Ibidorhyncha struthersii. NCBI lineage: Eukaryota > Metazoa > Chordata > Aves > Charadriiformes > Charadriidae > Ibidorhyncha > Ibidorhyncha struthersii. The sequence continues at coordinate 1,942 of VZSZ01006636.1, forward strand.
GAAAAGATAAACAGTCCTGAGAGACAGAAGAGGAAAAAAATCCTTTCTACTATGCCATATAAGATTAAATCCAAAAAGGTAACAGCATTCTTAACATCTGCCTGGCAATCCGTAAGGCTGGGCCCTACGCTTACATTACAAAGCATGTGTATGTGCCAGGAAAGACTGAAAAGTAGAATTACATCAAAACTTTTTCCTGAAAATAACCTTGAGTGTTTACAGGTTCCATCTTAGTCTGTGAAAAAATAGCTTTTAAATGCTGTTTCTAATGATTCCAAAGGATAGCACATCTTTTGGGTCAATGACTTTGGGTGTCATTTAGGCTGATCTTCCCAGTTATGGCCCTTCTTTGTTAGCTTCTCATTTTTTTTAAGGTTTAAATTAAAATTAAGATCCAAGTGGGGATGGGATGAATAGTCTATTTGAGCGCCAGAGGGGCATTAATACAGAGTTTTGCTGCACAGGGTTTATTTTACATATATTTAAGCTAACTATATATGAACTAATTGTAAAAATTACACTGCAGTTTTGACAGACCCAGTGTTGAATATTATTCAAATTAGCATTTTTAATGTAAAAATCCTTTGTCTTTTAAAAGTTTAGTTTTCTTGTGGTTATTTAAGACAAAATGGATGGACTTCATACAGCAGCATAAATCTTAGCAGCTTATGGGTAACTGCATCTGTTTAGATAACCAGAACTTATAATATTAATGCTGTTAAAACAGACAAAACTATAGGACTGAAGTAAGGTAGGGTAAAGTGCTTCTGAAGCTGAAAATTTATAAAATATCTCTTTAAAGACACTTTTTGTTCAGAAGTAATAAATAAATTCATTAATTGGCCTGTTTTATCGTGGAGCTTGGGAAATTTTAGTTGTGGGTTTGGTTATTTTTTCCATTCTGCTGCATTTATGAACTGGGTTTCAGTTGGAAGTTCAGCGTACTGTTCACTGATCTATAGTTATGATGCCACATGGATTTGTAACCCAGGTGCTTCACCACGGCTGAGTTACTGTCTCTCCTAATTACTGTGTGGCATTACCCTTATCATGCATATTTTCCACATCCTTGCTGATAGTATCAGCCACCCGAGTCCCTCCTGAGAATCACACTGAGACTCTCCATTTGCAACAACTGCCTGAGATGATCCACAACATCTTCAGCCTCTGCCTGTATTGACTACTTGGTTAAATCCTATCTTTCCCTCACTTGGAACAGCTGAAGGAACATCTGTTTTATTGTGCACATTGCTCACATTTGTATGCAGTTGAAGGTGATAGCCTGTGGCAGGTTTTCATTTTTCAGAACAATTTTGAAGCATCATTCAAATCTCTTAGCCCTCAGCCACTGTCCTTGGTATAAGGAGGTAAAAAAAAAAAAATGTACCTTTGTGTCCCTTGGTTTAAATTAAGAATCTTTGATACTTGGATAGAACTGCTTGACCTTAGGGTTGCATTTCCTAATAGGTGTCTACCAGCCCAGGCGTAGAGGCTATTATAGCCCAAGTATAGCTGCTTTACTATAGCTACTGAGTCTGAGAGGTGCCTGACGTACTGTGGAAAAACTGACATTGCCTACCTCTCCCCCAGCCAAAATCCCCTTTTTTGGTGCTTCAGGCCAGTACAGTATGGAGTTTTTAGAACTCACTTTGCAACCTGCTCTGGCCTGTTCTGGGTCTCCATCCCCTCCTGAAGCTGCATGAACATTTAGTGCATGAAATAGAATGAAAATTGTATTTAGTCTGGAATCATATGGGAAGTTTGACATGGTACTACGCCGATCTCACAGAGAGCTTTGTGCACTGTGCTGGAGGGCAGGAGTATGCTTTGGGGGAAGCTTAGAGACAGACCTACCACCTTCAGTAGTGGTGGGAGGTGAAGGTCAAGCAAATGCAGCATGCTTTGGGGAGTGGCAGCAAGGTGAGGCTGCCTGGTCCTCACCTCCCAATTCCCTGCTGAAAGTAGTAAGTGTCTTTCATACCAGAAAGATTTTCAGATAGTCTTGACCATCTGTGGTGGTTGCTGTGTTACAGATGATGTGCAGTATCTTGAGCCTCTAAGAAGGCTGAGTTATGTCCACAGAAGCTGTGACTCTTTCTGCATCTTCCTGGAACAGCTGTGGCTCACACTGCACATGTGCTCCCCATAGTGCACATTTTAAGGTTGATGTTGGGTTCTGTAGTCAGCCTTCTCAGAACTTTTTGAAGCATCATTTTCAAACCCCATTTCCTTTTATGTCTTTCATTATTTTAATGTTGATCCTCTGATACATGCAAGTGGAAGTACAGAAACCTTACAAAATCACTGAAAATTAAGACTGATAAGTATTATTTAATGTTGCATACCGATGCCGTGTTAAGCACAAATCAAATAGGGCAAATCCTCATGAATTCATTCTGATTTTCAAGCTTTACTTGAAGTCTTCTTTTACTTCAAGGAGACTTGGATTAAACACAGACTGAATCAAAACCAAATCATAACACGGGGTGGTGGTGTTTGACATTGACCGTCATAGAGCTGGAACCCTGGTTTTATTAAAAGCCATAGCTAAAAAGTGTCTTAAATCTGCTATGTGATAGCAACGCATTATGCTGTAGAAGTAACAGGAGGTACTGAAAACATCAGCAAACCTGTCCCTGGTGTTCTGCTGGACACAAGGAATTACCTAGTAGGCAAAGATTGATTTAGTTTTTATACTTATTTCACTACTAATGCTGCTGTTTTTTCATTTTATTCATTTTTATTATAAGCCTTTGGCAAAAAAAGCAAAACCAAAACTGTTCCACACCCAGTATATTCTGTGTTCTTGAGGCAAGAGAAAGGAAATAGCTTTGCTGTTTGCACAGTGATAGTAAAGGCTGAGCGGGTTAACACACTTAAATCTGCAGTGTTATAGTCAATATGCCAAGATAGTTTAGACATATACATAAACAGCATTATTAGTATCTTTAAATGAGGCACAGTTAGGTCAGGCATGCTGAGAAAGCCATCTCTGTAACCCTTTGAAGCCCTTAAAATCACAATTTTCCATTCTTTTCTATAAAACGTATTATGCACATGGTATTCTGTTCATTTAAATGTGCGGCTTGACTCAATGAAAGAAAGTAATGTAAATGAAATTTGAATTACAGCTGTGTTGTGTTATAATGAATAACGTCTGCTTACTAAGACACTGAGTCAAAGACCTAGTTCTCTGTGGAAGGAAAATATTTGTGTGTTGCACTGGAAAAGCTGACAGGCATACATCTGTGTGCTCTGCTTCACATGCTGAACACTAGAAATAATGCAAATTGTTGATTTGGCCAGCAGTAGTAAAAACATGGTTCGAGAATCATACCACTTTCTGCATGACTAATTTTGAGAAGCAAATGTAGAGTCTTGAGAGTTTTGGGTTTTTTTTAGAGTCTTAGTTTGCCTTTCATGTTTTATATTAGTTGTGGTATTAGCTTCAGTCTGGAATGTCTTAAGCAAAGTTCAGTGAGTAAATCAACACTTATTTTTATCCAAGATAGATAACTGATTAGCAAAGCAGGATATCAAATAAGGTATCCTATTATGGTCTGAATTTTTCATGTATGTGCATGCAGCTTTAAATAAACACTTTAGCTTCCTGAACAAGCAACTCTTGTTACAGAGCTTGAGAGGTTTGTATGATTTACAGGAGGGCTGTTCTAAGAGAAAGTTGACTGTTTTTCAGTTTCACTGCAAGGTCAGCTCTAGATGTGAGCAAACCTTAAGCATGACACTGGACTTTCCTCTGTTCTTGTGTTCCAGTTGCATAAGCTACTTGGAGTATGCACAAGAGTTCTTTCAGAGTCAGATGCTAATACAACAAAATTTCTAATAAGTTATTTAATAAATGTAGACTGTTTTGCCTCTTTGTGTATTTTATATTCTTGTATATGTAATACTAGTTTTAAAATTGTAGGCAGACTTTAGAAGACATTTGAAAAAGCATGCAAAAATGGAGAAAACCTGTATGACCCTGTAACAGACGGTGACACAATTAATTTTCCAGTGCTCAGATTAAAAAATGAGAGTTTTGTATGAAATAGGAAGGAAATACTTATTCATTAGGAACAGTTGCACAGTACCTCTCCTGGTGCTGCCAGGGGGAGGATGAAAGACTTTTGGGTACTGAATCCTGCTGGCTGGCAGGACTAGAGGGGGCCATCACAGTTTCACCAAACCAGCAAATAAGAAACAGTGCCAGAAATTGAAATTGATGCTTCTTCTCCTGGTGCTATACTTTTCTCAAGCTTTGCTTGACTGACCATGCAGATGGCTTAGGGTCATATGCATCAGAATGTAAGTCTCACCTTAAGTAGTGCTTAGCACCCCAAGAAAGACCGAGGTAAACTGAGCCTTCTAAGACCAAAATTATACTAAAAAAAAAAAAAAAAAAAAAAAAAAAAAAAAGAGAGAAAAAGCTGCTGCCAGCCAGCTATCACCTAGGCACCTTCTTGTTCGATATTACAATTTCTTGTGTACCCAGGGCATTGCTCCTATGCATGCCCAGAACTGCCTTTATCTGGATAGCTCAGAGCCTGTTTTCTACTCAGACTTGATTTTGATCCAAGCTCGAGACAGCTGAACGGCTAAATACAAGGCAGCCCCAATGCGGTATGTGTCTAGGAGCATATATATTACATTCTTTGGAAGTTGATAACTTTCCGGTTTTAATAGTTGTTGTAATTTAAACAAGGCCAAAGAGTTACCTGTTGCTATATGGAACATGCGTGCAGGGGTACACACTGCAGGGGACGACTTTTGACTTCTGTACATACAGGTTTATTTTAAAAGCTCTAAGGAAATCTCTGCTGTAAGTGTTAGGTAGTCCATTGCAGATGTGATTTCCATTCTCTTATCAGCCTGAAAGGACTTCTGTTGTCATTTCCCCACGGAGACACTTTCACTTAGGGTTGCCTTAGGCCTTTTTAGTGCTTTCAGTGCTTTTATCAGCACTGCTATATACCAGAGGTTCTTGGTTTATTCCTACTGCAGTCTCCACGACTTTGCTATTTGTGCAAGTAGGAGGACACCTTTGCTGAGAGACTAATGTCTATTAGCATAAAATGGTATTTTTTAGATGTAATCAGATCTGAAAAAAATAGTGTTATGTATCTAACAGTTACAGAAAGAACATTAAGTCACTGCAATGATATCTGAAGTTATATAAGTCAATATTTAAAATAAAATTAGTAAAAATTTTATCATGGTCCACCTGTCAAGCATTTAAAATGGCAGTAGACAAAATCCATCTAAATATAGATACAGAGCTTTATAAGGGATTTTTTTTTTCAGAAAATTTGTTTGCTTTAAAAGAAATATTGATGCAGTCAATATATATGGGCAAGCAATCCTTTCTGTAAACTGTATTACCATCCAGACTCAATTATCAAACTTCGTTTGCTACACGTCTCAAGCTTTTTGACGGATTTTTGTTTTGCACACTATGTCTTTAGTTCAATTTTGGCCTTAGTGGTGTCAATGGACCCTAATGAAATCCAGTTAAATCTTTTATGAACGGCTGAAGTAAAATTTACCTACAAACAAGATTCAAAGTGCCTAGGACCTGGTTTCCCACTGCGAGATACAAACAATTTCACTGACATTTTTTCTTACGCAGCAGTAAGTGATTGCCTAGGTCCTTTGTAGCTTTTTATGTTACTTGATCTGAATAACAGAATCAACTCATTTCAAGCAATACGTGTTCTCTTTCTGCTTTTTTTGATGTTTTTGCCTGATTTTTTTTTCTCTGAAGACTGTGTTAGGTAATGACGTAGTGAGAAAAAAACACATTTTTATACTTTAACTTGGAAAAGATCTATTCAGGGGCACAAACTTTATCTCCATCTAGGAGACAAAGGTTCATTCTCATATTCTGCAAACTTTTAATAAATCAACATAATTTCCTCTTTGTTTACATTTGAATATTTCATAGCTTTCTACCTGGAACAAAAGTTAATTTCACTATTTTTTTTTAAGTATACTTCAATATTACAGAATGGTTTATAATTTCAGACATAAACCAGGCATAACTACCACTTAATTTAGACCACTGTCTAAGTGTACTTGGTTTCCGTCCCTCGTCTCTGTACTTTTCTTCATTTCTTCTTTTTCTCTTATCTATTTACACAACATGATATTTACAGTTAGATTATTTGTCTCAGTAATTTTGTTCAAATTTTTGATTTTTGGCATATATAATGGTGTACTTGGACACTGTGATCAAGCTTCTTTCTTATTTTCACTTCCCAAACATGCCATACAAGTCATTCCTTCTAGCACTTGAAGAGGTGCATGCATCTGTTCTGTTATACCTTATCTTTTCTTGACAAGTAATACTTTGATCCTTTCGGTATGTCACTCTTAATTAGGTGGCCAAATTTGACTAAGCCCAATAGGACTTCATGTTCAAAATACTCAGAGCTTATACCTATTGAAACTCAATTTATAATTTTCTCTGAGACTCTTTTGTTTGTTGTTTGGTTGTGGGGTTTTTTTTAATACACACTAACTATTGTACTTTCTTGCAGTAGCCAGTCTCCCTTGGTATGACAGTGACAGTTTGAAATGAAGCTTCTTGACTTATGCTGGCTCTAGGAGACCCTGTGAAATTCCTCTGAAGCAAGATGGAAGATGAGCAAAGACAAAGCAACAATATTAAAATACTTGAGAGAAAATAGTTATCTGGGGAGAAAAAAGGAATAGTCTGAGGTTCCATCACTTTAAAAACGTTCTTTTCTCTGAGAAAATCCCAAATAAATATCACACATTTCTCTTAAGATTTCATATTGGTCTGCTTTCAGTCACCACCACGACCCCCGAGTTTACACCAGAAGTAAACAAGGAGAAACCAGGCTGAAGCTACAGCTGCTGCTTTGATATGCTGCCTCGTGACAACATAGTTCTGTCAGGCCTGGTCTTCTGAGGCAGTTTTGCACTTCCACGTAAGTGGGAACGGAGCAGGAACAGACATTAATTTCAGCCTTCACAATGCCTTCATGCTCAGCACCACTTTAATCTGCATTAAGCCTTTTCACTGCAAAGGGGAAGAGATCACATCCTAGTTTTATCTTCATATGGACTATTGTGTTGTCAGCTGAAAGTCATAGTTCTCCACTGCTTCACCATGAGCTGAATCACAGAGCTAAACATTCTCAAATTTGTATGGGAAGGAACTGAAATATAACACAGGCGTGAGTCCTGTGGCTTAAGTCCACCTCTACATGTGATTTCTCAGTCACTGCATCTTTTATGGCTTTTTTACTATTAAAAGTGACTGTTGCAGAGGTATAGGAAAGCTCTTAAATCAGCCAAGTATAACCATCAGCTCTGTTCTCTGGGTTTTTTATGTTTAACAGTTATCGTGATTGGAGAATGACAGACATATTTGGACAAGCAGCCTAAATGTAAAAAACACACTTTTTACAGCACAGAGTTATAGTCTGGCAAGCTGGGTCTCTATAACTTGTAGGCCAAATGGGAGTGAGACAGAAACAGCAGCACTTGCAGAAGTGCAATCACCTAGGTCTATGCCAGAAGGAGAGTGCTACCAGGGCGGGCATGCATTGCTTTGGCAGCCTTTGGGAGTACGGACATAGGGAGCACAGACCTCATTCAAAGTCATGCACCCAGGATGTTATGGATACGCTCCAGAGCGGGGAGACATGTAAAGTGCTGTTTGCTCTGTTTCCAAGAGGCGAACTTCAGCCCTTGCACGGTAACCTTTCCTGCTTCAAAGTGGGCTACACAGCATAATACTTGAGAGATTGCGAAGTATCAGTCAGGGTGTTCGTGCATGCTAAAAATCTCATAGCTTCCAGGCAAGTATTTGGATTAACCTGTTTATTCAAGGAATACTCAAGGATCTGTGCTACAGCAAAAGTCACGCTCAGTACCAGGTTCCGGTTATGTCCTGGTGTTCGCTCAGTACCAGGTTCTGGTTATGTCCTGGTGTTTTTTCTCTGTCTGTACAGCCATAATGGAAATGCATCACTAGTTTTATTGCTCACTAATTTCCTACTTTAAATTATCAGTCTCATAATGAGAAACCAGAAACGCTCTGTGGTGATATTCTACTAGATTAGAAAAGGAGCACTCAAAGAAGATACTTTGGAAGCATCCTGCCCTCTGAAATCACAAATCAAGGATCAAATGCAAAATTCTCAGGAATGTAAAACTGGTCAAATCTTCAAAGGCAAATATTTATGTTTTTTTTTCTCTCATTAGGACACTTTGTCTGCAAGTAATATAAGTAAGCATGCCAGAAGAGTGGCTTTTAATGGGGTTTTTTGGTTGTGGGTTTTTTTAAGCATAAATGAAATACAAGGTTTCTTGATGCATTATTTTGTCATTTAGGAGACTATTTTCCAAATTTATGAAAATCATAATGAATTCTTGGTTTAAAATGCCTTCTTCTTTTAATACTGCTTATAATTATCATGTACCATGGCATGAATCTCTCTTTCTTAGGTACTTAAATAGAGTATATAATTTAAGAATGAGCCAAATCTCTGTAAATGCCATCAAATAACCTGGACTTCTATAACTAACTTTCCAAGTAGCACATTCTGATTTACTGCTTTGCTGGAAACACAGGAAGGAACAACAGGACTAGAATTTCTTTCAGGGCTGCCTTTTAACAGAGGTGGTGAAGCCTAGGTATTGAAACAGTCTTTGTGGCAGTTATCATCCCTCCCCAATTTTTTTTTTTTTAAGTCTAAATCTGAATTTAGTTTTTTGTGTTCATGTATTTGTCTTCCCTTACATATGTAGCAAGATTTCAGTGGGCATAGGATAAGCTCAAATTCTTGCTTCACAAAATATAACGTTCAGAAAGTCTTGTTCTCTTTGGCATTTTCCATCTCAAGAATTCCACAGTTAGTTGAAGAGAGGAATGAGAAGGGAAAATTTCTGGGGCCTGAGCAGCAAAGTTTAATATCCAAAACTGAAAAGACTCCCAGATGAATAGAGCAAACCAGACAACCCAGCAGATGCGAACTCTGGCCCACAACCTGCAGATAAATCTGTTTGCATGCACAATTACCTACAGAGTCCAATGATGTCAGTGGAAATCCATGCAGAGGTAAGGATTTGTGGGCAGAAGCTTGGCTCTGCTCAGGATAGGGAAGCTGTTTAGGTATTTTGTTTCTTTGAAAAGTGAGACAGACCTTAGGTGCTTGCTGCCATTACATACTTTTACGGTAGACCATGATTCAGTTCAAGCCACTCAGAATTGCTGGCTGTTGGGCTGAGCTGGGTACGTGAGCTGATTCCTCCTTCGTTACTGGGAAGTTAGTTCCCTATCTCAAAAAAGGGCATGAGTGGAAATGTGGTTTTTCATCCTATTATGATCTCCTTTTTCTTACCACACAACAAAGCTCTATTCAATTTTGCCCAGTTTTTGGTCATGCATGAGGAGACACAGACTAAGAAAAGGCGAAATTGGACTTCTAGCAGAATTTCATGGGATAGTTGACTTATGTAACTAACTCAAAGCAACGATGCTATATTTTTTTTACTTTCACAAGAAAATTCTTTTCATGACTAAATTCTTTATGGCAGTTTATAAATGTTAAAGTTATCTTCTGTGCAAACTTTGTTATAATCCACTCATCACTTATGAAATATGGAAGAAATGTGTTTTATTCACTTATTCCACAATGTTGTTATTCCAAACTTAGATACATATTTTGTAAATATTTTTAGTTCTGTTTCCTCTTATTGTCTCTACTTGCTTTCTCCTGTCCTGATTTTGTATACTTTTAGCCAAAAAGTAGCAGATGTTCCATTGATTACTAATGTAGAAGATTGAATTTACTCTCAGAAGTCTTTAGAGGAAAAAAAGTGAAGTTGTCTAAATAATTCAGACTTCCTTGTCTCTTTTCTTTCACTCTATTTTTGCTTCTGTTTTTAAATTTAGACCCTTGTGTTCCTTAAAGTCATGTCTTTCTCCCTATGTTCAGAATGCTGTTCTGGGAGAGTTTTCTCTCAGGAACCTAAGTTGGTTTAGACTAGCTTTCGATGGACCCTACCTAAAAGATACTGAACACACAACTTTTCTCCAAAATGTATAATGTATCTGTCAGGTTCGGACCCTAGTTATTAATTTCAGAAGCTAGTTCTCTTGGTAAACATCAATCTAAAAGAGTCTTGACAGAATTCGAGCTGAGAAAACTGACATACTTAGTAAAGAGTAGAAAGAATTAACTGTTTTTTTCTGAAGTAAATTATTTTTATTAATAAATCTCTTTCTGGTATCCTGCAAAAATTCTGAGTTTGTGAAGTTTTTCAGGAGGTACATAAGCTTTGTTCTTCAAATGCTTTAAGAATCCATGTATGTATATACTTCATATTTTCCAAGGCTGCAAAGACAAAACTCATACTGAGTGCAAATTGAAGAGCAAGGTTTCTGGTTTGACTTTCATGTAGGCAGAAAGAAAAAAAGCAAACCACATTGTTAACATCAGTTACCTGAAAGTTTTTTCTGAAGTCTCCCTGCGACTAGTTTCAATACATTCTTGTTTCTTATATACTTATTATTTTGTTTTATTTTGTCTCGCCTTTGCACGAGTAGAATTTCCCACTCATCTCTTGGTTCCAGCAATAGTTAACAGCCAGCACTCATTTGGATTATAAACATAGTTGGGTAACTTTCAGCCTGTATTAATATCTATATGTGAAACAACTGATTGCCCTAAATTCAATTATTTATTGCATTTGTATATACATTCAAAGGAGTTCCACACACAAATTCTTAAGTAGTTTCATTTTTTAATATAGAGGTGGCTAGGACCAAAGCACACAACTGGGAGGAAGGGGCTCAGGGCTATGCCTGTTGTTCTGCCTGACATTTTGTGTTAACACAGGTGTGCCATTTAAATCCTGGTTCTTGCATTAGCACACCTCTAACATAGATGTTTGGAAGAATTATAAATATATATATATAAACACTTTGAGATACTACAGTAAAGGCACATTGAAAGACAATGCAAGATCATTATGGCTGTTGTAGCCTTTCCATTTTAGCCTCTAATAAAACATAGAAGGCTAATGATACTGCATAGTTTTCAGTTAATTATTAAAATATGGTTTTGAGATTATTAATTTTAACTGTTATCTGCACTGCATAAAAATCATGCCAGAAGCATCACTATAGGGAATAAGGATACTAGCTCAATATTGCTTGGATTACCACAGTTGTGGCTAGAACTTCCCATATCCCAGTCTTGCAGTTCTGTATGAACGAGGCTATAAAGGGCTCCTAACTTCTCCAATAGGTATTTCACTGCTTTATTCACTTTAAAAAATACAGACTCCTCTGATTTTGGCTATTACTTTTCTCTGGTGTAGCTGAATTATTTTATGGGACGAAAACTTTCCCACACTTCAGCTCTCGTCTCTGGCAAGTCAACCAACCCGTGTTCCTACAGAGCCAGAATGTATGGAAGGCAGCCATGCAGCTGACATAGGTTGATTTAAAAGACTGTGATCTGAGAGAGCAAAGTAATGAGTCCTCCAAAACAGGAGGCTCTCGGAAGAAACTATTGCTGCTGCACATGACTGACCTTTCCATTCATTCCTTCAGGTCTCTGCTAATAGCATCTCGGCCCTCACAAGACATACTTCCAAAAAAACCTTGGACTTGCACACTTGGACTAAGTGGAGAGGAAAAACATTTTGTCTACCCTATGCAAGCTTTTTACCTCAGGTGTTCATTTGCCATTCAGAAATCCATAGGGTTTAATTTCTTCTTTGGCACAAATTCTTTTTCTCTTTCAAGTACTTACCAGACTGGAACACCAGGGAAATCCTCAAGACCCTTAGACTGTGCTGTGCATTTATGCACCATACTGATAGTTATCGCAGTCCTTTATGCTAGTCTCCTCTTGTCAGGATACACAATAAGTAACGATCATGTGAAACAACATCTTTCATTGGTTAGTTTATGTGCTTCTATTCTACTGCTAGTTGTGTCATAGATAGCAAACAATGTCTGCATGGGCTTAAAGGGATAACTTTCTTGATAACCTGTGTTGCAGTCTGGCACTGTTGCAATCTGCACACAAAAAGCAGAGTATTCCTGTAGGCTACTGTATTTCTTCTTGCAGGTTTTGTCACTGATACGTCTGACAAAATATTTAGTGAAAGCACATCATGATGCCAGTATTTTAATCCCATTCCTCCATTACATGTTTTTTGCATAGAACCGTTCACATCCTAATAAAGATTCAGAGTATTTAATTTAGAGTGTAAAGTTCAGCTTAAGAGATTACATTAAATTTAGCCTAAATAGGTTAGATGAACACCCAGAAGGTAGGCCTCTAGACAATGCAAGGCACTTTTGTGAAATATTCTCCTGGCCTAAGTGGGATTTTTCAGGTATTTAATATCATGTGTAAAAGCTTTGCTGAACTAGGACATTGTTTAACCGTAATACCTTTCTTGCTTTTTACAGAATTAGGAGGAAATATGGGAAAGCAAAACAAGACAATGTCAAACAAGATCTGTGCAACTTCCCTTGTATATTAATCTCTAGACAGAGAAGAGAAACAAAATCAGAAGCAACACCTGAGAAATGGAATTCAAAGTGACTGTAAGTAAAATGCTTCTCTTGGAAGATAACACAGAAAAATTTGAATATGTTTAAGCCAGAGACATTTTTCATGTTTCTTATTAACATTAAATCCCAATAGCCCATTAAAGAATAAAGAGAAGGTTGATTTTTTATTTTAATTATTTTAACATTATTAGCCTCAAAAATCTCCCCACCTCTGTTTCCCACATTGCAACTAAGACTAACACCTGTAAGGCTAAACTTCCTTGCAGCCACAGAGTAAGCATCTCTAAAAACAGTATGAGTTAAGGCTGCTACAGTATCCTACAGTGATGGGCTCTTAATTTTCATATAATAGATAGTATTTTTTAATATTTTTTTGCTCCTGCAAATAAACTCCCAGTGTTTAAGACACACCAGATTGGAAGGTTAGTGTTATAATGCAAATAAACTCCCTGTGTTTAAGACACACCAGATTGGAAGATTAGTGTTATAATGCCTTTCCTATGCAGGACTCCTGTATGTTTTCTTTCCCATATAATTTTTGTAGTATCGTTGTCTTTTATTTCCAATTTCAGAAGGCAAAGCTCAAGTCTTCTGTAATCCTTTAGACTCTCACAGTATCTTTTCCTAATCTCAGCCATAAATAATTTCTTATTTTTCAGCTTTGAGAACAATAAGCATAGTTTTCTCTTGCAATTACTGTAGGCAATCTCAGTAAATAATGCAGGAGCACTGACTCATTTATACAGCCTTGAACTTTTCACAGCCTCGGAAGAACAAGCAATTCTAAAGCTACACACCTCTTAGTGTTTAAGTTACAATTAAACAAATCCATGTAAAAAAAGATATCTGAGCTTGATTATTCATTCAGCATTTTGAAATCCTTGTTCTTCCTGTATATTTTAATTTCTAATTTGCCAAATGTAGAAAAATACAACTCAACCAAGGTGGTGCTGGCTGACTAGTTCGCGATAAATCATGCTTTTGCAGTGTATGGTGATTTTCTACTTCCTTAAAATTGGCCAGTTTTGGGGGCATTAAGTATCATTTTGGTGTTTAAACCTCTGAGAAAACAGTTAACCAGCATATGCATCACAGCCTGAAACGGACAACTGAGTTGAAACTCAGGTAAGGCTTGGATCTGAGATGTCCGTACCCTTTATGAACATGGCACTTTGAATGGAAGGCTGAAGTATAGCTGAGGCAGTGCACAGGTGGAAGGGATGATACCCCAGCTTTGTCATTCAGTATGAATGAAGTTTGCTGAAGCTCTAGTTCATGACTGGCCTAAAGTTTAAATGTTGAGCAATAAATGAAAAGCTAGAAAGTAATTTGAAAGAACAGAGTCAAAGAATTAGTTATATGATGCTGAAATACACAGCAGGCAACAATTAAATGTATCTTGTTAGGTTTTCTTTTCAGAAAATTGTTGTTTGTGCTTTGGTATCTTCTGATGAGTGTGTCAGATGATTTCTTTTTAGCCCAGTTATTTCCAACAACCATAACCAAACCAGCTAATTTTTGCAAGCAAAAATATTCTGGACTTTCTAGTGATTATTGTCTATAATACCAAACTGCTCACTCTGCTTTTTCAAAGCTTTTGAACCTTTATGCAACACAAAGGCTTCGAACAATCACATGACTTGTATGTTTATGCAATCTTACATTATCATTTTAAAGATTAAAAAAAAAGCAAACAGAAAAATCACAGGGAAAAACTGAAACGATTCTGAAACGAACAAGTTCAGGTACAGTATACATGAAATATTTTGGCACTTCTCTGCCCATTTCTGACCCAGCCCTCACTGTTGCTTTGGGTAAGTTCTAAGTTTATCTCAAAAGTCAGAGGGCAATTCTCATTCCCGGCATGATGATCAGTATGCTGCATGCCAAACAGTGACCTTACAGATGACAAGCTGAATGATTTTAGGGAAAAAGTGGAAAGGAAACCTTCTGTTTCTTTCCAGGTCCCTGTTGCTTGAGCACAGAGCAATTTCATACCTTTGTGTCCTAGTTGCAGAGCAGGGCTTTGAGATCACACATTGTCTAGAGAACAACGATTTGACCAACATTCCTCAGCCTGAAGACAAATGGTTCGAGGAAGTTTTTGTGGTGGTTTATAAAATAACGAGAAGAATAAAAGAGATAAATAAGAAATGGTTCTGTGCTGCCCTGAGCTAGAGGGCATTGAATGAAACTAGCAAGTGGCAGTATCAAACTACATAAAAGGATTATTTATTCACACAACACAATTCAAATTGCCGAGGCCGTGGGCCTTGCCATGGGATGCTCTGAATGCTGTTTGTATAGGTTCAGAATGCACTTGGAGGACTCACAGGGAAAAAAGTAGAAAATTACATTTGGAAGCTATTAAACACAAAACACCAGTTGTGGCTTAGGAAATCCCTTAGCTGTAAATCGCTAGAAGCAATTGTACTCCAGGAGAGTATCAGTTTGTAATTGCCCTGCTCTGACACTCTTCCTGGGGGATCTGCTGCTGGTCACTGCTCAAACCAGAATATGGGGCTAAAAGGATCTTTACTCTGATCCAAAATAGGCAAAATAATGTTCTTGTTCTAAGTAAGTGATACATACTGTATTTTCCTGAAAAAATCCATGAAACACAGTGGTTCATCTTTAAAAGGGCAGTGTCAAGTGAAGTTAAATATGTTTCTGACCACATAACACATTCAATGAAGGAAAGAATGTGGGGTTTGGAGTAGTGAACCAGCAGTCAGACTAATTAACTCAGCACTAAATCACAACTGCCTGATAATTCTGTAGAAACATCTCGTAACATAATGCATGAGCTGGACATATCGCATGTTTACAAAGACGTTTTGCCTAAGAGAGTATGTTAGTTACGCTTGTTTCTCCACAAAATAAGGCCACACTGAGAATGCTAGTCTGTGTGTAAGTCTTAAATGGCTAGAAATATCTATCAATCAGATTATTTCTCTTGTAAATCTCCAGGCATCTAGTGTTTACAGTTCATTTAAATTTACAAGTGTTAATAACCTCATTGGGCAAGATAAATAAATAATCAATAGTTATTGTAAGAAAAAAACATTCACGATTTTGGATGTCTGTCTGAAGCAAAGTGAAGCAGTCCCTCTCACCGCTGAGTTCTTAAAACTGAAATCAAAGTCTCATGACAGCAGAATATTTCAGGGAATGCTGGGAGGGAAATGGGGAGGGAATCAAGGAAATTATTTATATACTATAGAGGATACATAAGTATATAATGTAGTAACCATATATCTATGATTGCAGAAATAAAACATGCACTGAGTTCATAGGTTTTGTAGGGCTTTGTGTACATCACAGTTAATGGTGACAAGAGCAAGACCAGGGAATTAAAAGAGTTGCTGTTAACTGTTACCAGCGTGCTTACATACGACTAACACACAGCATTGTTTTTCACAATTACAGGAATTTGCAGAAATCAGAATATCTAAAAGCAGAATAAAACTGAAGCTCTTTCTCTTAGAGAAAAGAGGAGACTCATTTTTAATAATGAGTTTGTGTCATCGGCTTAGGACATGAAGAAGTAGTTTGCCTGTATAGAAGCCAACAGCAGATGAAATTTGCTATGGAGACAGAGCGAGCGAGACGCAGACCACATAAATATGCACAGTAGGTTATTTTAATTAATTCCAAAGGCTGTAATTCAGAAAAGATTTTCAGCCTGTTCTTTTAATTTACTGAACAGACCCATTTCATACTCTTCTTCATTCTGTACAAGAGTAAAAGGCTAATGATGGTTTACTTTATTTGTTTTCTTTGTTTCTAACCACGGCTTTGGTTAAATGATGGGCAGTTGAGAATATGGAAGTGTTAAACCCCTGCAATTTTCACGGTAGAGTAATCCTGCTTCTAAAAGTATTTAAACTAATAGTCAACCACTCTTAGATCTTATACCTTCAGTTTTCTAAGAGTCCTATTCTTTTTCCTTACCAATTAACTGACCAGTACATTTTGCTTTAAAACTTTAATCTGCCTGAAGAGAAAACACTGAATTGGCTATTTTTGTTCTTTATGTTATGTCTGTTTTTTAAAATTAGGTCCATTTCTTTTGATAGACTGACACAAGCCTTATGACTAGTTAATACTGATTTGTGACAACAGCTGGTTTTTAAGGGAATGGATTTTGCATAGTATGACGTTCCCTTCTGGTTGTATATTCTCTTCTCCCATTTTCAAGTTGTCATTTCACTTTCACCTCTGGTTTAGAATTGCTTAAATCTACTCCCAACCTCCCCACACTTACTGTAATGTTGCATGGTATCAAGAGTCAGAAGTCAGACAAGGTATCTCCTTTCATTTTCTGTTATCACGACACTCAGTTTAATGTTTTGCAATATCACCCATTGGATTAGTTCATGTCTGTTTACCCCACTATGGACATTTGGATACATAAGTGCCCATGTAATAATGTAGAACAATGTTTATTTACTTTTAATTCCTAATTCCTGGACTATGAAGTGTGAATATGAAGGTACTCACACAGTGGATATCTGTGTGTATTTTATAAACACCCCTACATCCTAAGGGATCATAAATAAATACTGAGATTGTCTCTGGTATAAAATATACGTTTACTAAAATCATACTCCTTGACCATCCTTGTGGAGAATTATTCTCTAACAAAAAAAGCAACACCAATTCAAGGAGCAGTACCATCTAGCAAAGCTAAGAGCTGTATGGTTTTTACCGGCTTCTACGACACAGAGTTTTACAAAAGGTTCAATATAAAATCTAATGCTACCCACGCTGTCAGGAAATATATTTTCCCTTAGGCAGCATCTCACATCCCCTAAGAAAACATGTGGTCTAAGAACTACAATCCTTTAAGACCACATCATGTTACTTTAAGTTCATCAAGAGCAGCCTTAATTTAACAGTTTATATTCATAGGATATATAAGTTTGTAACATAGTCCAGTTACTTTGAAACTTTAAGTCTTGATTTCTAAATCAACACTGTATAGAAATCTTCTAAGTTAGTAAATATGTTTCTTGCCAAACAAAGCAGCAGCAGCTGCTTCCTTCAAGGTATTCAATGTTGAAAACCTGCCACTCAGTCTGTACAGAGGACACTTCCACACCATGCATTATCATCATCCGTAGCCGCTCACAGCTGCAGAACGGCCCCATCTGAGAAGACTGCCTTTACATAGACGTCTTCCAATCCAGAATCTCTTCCACTGGGCCCAATGATGGCACGGAAATTAAAAAAAAAACCCACATAGCAGTTGTGTGTTAGCATCTGCCATAAAAAAGGAACCCATTCATTGTCTCTGTTGTAGATTACTGCTGTTGCCAGCACCACATGGTGTTGTTCCTGAATGTCATAAAGCTTGCCTGTGAAAAATGCTACCAGACTTTCGGTTTACAGTATTGGAAAAAAAACTAGCAAGTAGGAACTAGAAACAGTAATGCCTAATCATTTATTCACTCCTTTTGAGCCAAATCATGTACAGAATGAGCTTTAACATCTCCTAATATTAGTAGTTCTTTTCTTTCCCAGTCTTTGAGGAAAGATCTCTTTGAGGAAAGATCAGCCTTCTGACTGTTGTACCTTAGAGTACCTCTACATTCTGTTCATATTTCAACTACTACACAGGCAGTAGAAAGTGGAAGCATTATCAGCGGAACATACTTGACACAAGTAGTTTTTAAGCATCTCATTTTAGTAAAACTCTGGACATTTGGAACAAAAACTGTTGCACTATTTCCTCAACAGCTGTACTGCCCAGGTAGGGAGCAGGTAGGAAGTCTTCAGAGAAACAGAACATCTATGGCACAAAGTCTGACTGAATTAGAGCATACTTACCTAAAAAATTATTACCATCCTTAGAGCATGGTAACACTGTTCACATTTTTCTGTGGCCTGCTCATGCCTATCAAATTTTCACTGCTTTCAATTCAAGTGCTGTATTTCCACTTCACATAGAGATGTACACTGGGCACAGCCTTACCTAAGCGTTAACTAGCTCACATCCACACATAGTTGTGGTTGGGACTACTCAGAAATCAGAGGACACACAAAGAATGAAGGAATTTTACCTAAGAAAATTTCAAAATCATTTAACAATTATTTCCACATCACTAATCTGTGATGAAAATCATCCACAGTAAACATTAGCCAATTTCCCAGGAAGGTACATTTCTTTTGAGGAACAAAATATGTTCCATGCAAAAAACAGACTTGTAATAGTTTCTGAAATGATTAAATCAGTGGATTCTAAGCCAGGCTATGAGAACAACACCAGTAGCCATCCTGAGTGGAGATGTCAGTGAGAATAGTACGGTTGCTCAAGAGCTCCAGTAAAACAATTAAGCTAAATGTAACCAGATCGTTTAACTTGGTTTTATACTCCAAATCTAAATAGTCTACAAACCCCTGTAAGGTCTTATGACACTTTTTCATTTTCATCTTGTTAGTATGCTACAAAGAAGTGGTGCAGAAAGAGACATTTTAATAGAATTTGGGAAGTAGTTTAGCAAAGGATTATCTTGACTGGTCTTCACGTGTAAGAGCGTGCTAAAAGTCTAAATTTCTAATAAAAGTAGGAAAATGAAGGAGACCATTGCATTTGTATCAAATATGAAGTGAACAATTACAAAATATTACTCAGGTTACTGAAAACTGAAAAAGTGGATGTGTCATGCTGTTCTCCATTGTTCCATCCCTGGCATATAGGGGGGAAATATTTATTGAGTTTGCTAAACACTGTAGTCAAAACGGCTTTCTGGTTTGGCTTGCCTGTAGACATCGCTTACTGCTCTGGATGCCATCAAATGCTGTGTCAACAGTTCATAAGCCTGCATGGAGAATTATTCCTCTCTTTTACAAAAATTGATAATTTTCCAAACAAGTTCATCTTCAGTTGGCATTTTAATAAAAAGACTGCTCTCTTGAGTACACTCACGTAATCTTGGAGACTAGCAGTGGAAAGGGCTTATTGGGTCATGTAGCTTACCTGTCTGCCAGTGCATGACTGTGCACTACGGTGCATTTTTTAATTCTTTGGCTATCAGCATTTTGTGCCATGTAGAAAGCAAATCAGGATTTGTCAGTTTAGACAAAAATTCTGTGGAGAACGGCCTCTCATTTGCAGATTCTGCATGTCTTGTTCATCTTAGCCGATATCAAAACTGGGAGATGTTGCATGTTTTCCTTTCAGACTGAGATCACAACTGGTGTTTTGGGCTTAAAATTACATCGAAACTGAAAAAAAAAAAAAAAAGAAAATTGAAGCTTATTCTTCAATTGTTTATCTAATTTATTTGCATCACAGCTATCATAGTTTGCTCTCTAGGTGGTAGAACAAGGTAAAGGGTAAAATTAACAATTTAAACTGTTCAGAAAGACAAAGTTTTCTCTCTTTTTCTTTCAGCAGACCTTTGCCTTTATTGACATAGTCCCCAGATCAGAGCTTTTCTTGTCTTCAAGAAGTTGTAACAATGTAGTGGTGAGGCTCTATCCGCCATCTCCTACACTATCTCGGTCCTGATTCAGCTCTCCTTTCCTACACAAGGGCTGATACTTTTCAGATTGTGACTGGTTTACAATTACTGTACTCCTGTCAGTGGAATCTTAATGAGATTTGGTCCTCAAAACCAGACTCTGGCAAATCTTTCATCTATGTAGCAAGGTACAAGGTAGTCAAGGATCCTCAGAAGATCTATCAGTGCTATCATAAAAATGGTAGTTTGCTCTGCACTTAAAATCCTTTTGGGCATAAGGTTTCTAGATAACCAATGTCTTTTCCTAGTTGGATGTACATAGTATGTCCAAAGCTTCTGCTGCTATGCTCTCAAAGTTGTAGAGGAATGCTTTGGTATATTAATGCCTGCATAGATATCCAGTGTCTACTCTTTCGTCTTTCCCGCATCTTTTAAGACATTTGCAAACAAACCGCAACTGATCTGCCCCAAATGGAGAAGATACTAAGTTACTTCTCTAAATAACTGTTCAGTGTCTTTGTCTGGGGATTCTGAGCAACTTTTTATTGTTTCAAGTCTCAGGATATAAGACCTCAGAAATTGCTTTCCTCTGTTTTGCTGTTTATCAGCCAAATCTGTTGCCTAACATTGGACACATATTGCATACTATTATACCTTGCGTCGTATATTTCAGTTCTCTTTAACTGTTGTAAAAGCCTTGGAGAAAAAAAAAAGCCCCAGCATAAATGCATAATTATTTAAAATACAGTTACAGAACTGAACACAGTTTCTACACAAGGTTAGAAAACACATTAAATGTCAGAAGATGTTTATGCTAAAATAGATGTTATACACAGAAGCAATTGTTTGTGACCTATATAAACTTAATAGTTCCACAAACAGTTACATTTTTGGTTCATTTGCTCACAACCTCTCCTAATCCTAATTTCTACGTTGCTTTGAATGTTTGGTCTCCATTAAAGCAAGTGAAACAGATTACAGGAAACAGGAACCGAGAGCAACCTTCACAATACCTTGTTCGCCTCGGAGGACATATATGCAGAAAGCAGGAGACCTTAGTTCAAATCATTCCACCAAATTAAGAAAATAGTTTTGAATTTTGATCTTCTAATATATTAGTTATAATAATAAAAATGTCTTATTTTTATATTTGAGATAAGACATAAACCCTAGGACATCAAACCGCGAATTCTAGTCCGTTTTTTTCAGGCTCTGGGGCAACTGTTCTGGATATGGGTGCCTTAAAAAGAATACCTTATAGCTGAAAAAAACGATAACCAACTGCAAAACCCCCAGTGATTCATTCTGAACTGATTTATTTTGTTCGGCAGCTGAAACAGCTGAAATTTGTTTGCCTCACCTTATTTATAATATACATTTAGTAGTCATTACAGTATCAAAAGCTACTGACAGTTTAAGTGTTTTCTAGAAATAAAGACCCAACTGCTAATTTTTTCCCAGGCTTTTACAGATCTTATTGCTATCTAATCTAATGTCCACAAACCCATTGTAAACACAGACTGATGTAAAGTAAACACTGAAGCTTCAGTATCAGATAAACAGAATACTGAAGATTCAAATTTTTTTTTACACAAGTCCTCCCAACTTAATTTGCAGCAAACTTTCCATATGTATCAATTTTCATGGGACTTTATAAACTTCGCATTGTTTGCTTTGATGAAGTCTACAGTTTTGCTGACTATACAGGGACTTTGATGATACTTTCAGTAGATTGGAATTCAGAAAGTAAAGGAGGTGCTGTGTACAATAACAAAATGTGTATTATTTAATATAGAGGTCAAGAAGAAAATATTTTTCACTTCTTCCTGAAAAAGAAAAAAAAACGTTTAAGAGAAATATCTTAACTTTTGTGAGAGCGTTGGTATTGTTTTTGTAAAACTTTCGTGCTTCTCTGACATTGACTTCCACAAAAGAGAGGAGCGTTAGTGGGAACGTTTGCAGACATACAGAAAAAGTTGTGCCTAAATATTGCCCTTTTGCTTAATTTCACAGAAGCTAGGAGAAAAAGCCTGGAAAGTGTTTTTTAATGAGCTGGATAAGGGCACAAAAAGGGCATCTGATAATCAACACTGTAGAGGAAGATCATGAAACGTTTTGTAGGAAAAAAAGATGTAGGAGAAAAAGATGAAAATTATGATATTAGGGAAGACCAAAGTGATAAAGTATGAGGAGTTATGACTACCTTCATGTCCAGATACTACTATGGGTGGTTTTAGGAAAAAGAATTTTTAAGCAAAGTAAAGAAAATCATAATTTTATATATGCCAGCATAGATGGAAGCTAATTTTCAGATGCAGTGTAGATATCTAGTTACCTGGGTTTTTAACTGGCTCAGAAAACTCAGTCAAGCATAGTCTGAAATCTTCTAATTAGAAAATACCATGGATATTCTTATTGAAACGGTTGCAGGACATGGTGCATTAGTGATAATTTTTTAAAAAAATCAGTTACATTTTTGCTTAGGTTATCTGATTAGAAAATATAAAATAGCAACATCGAAGACAGAAATAAAACAGGACAGTGAGTAGGGCAGAGGTGTAAAACTCAGCCCAAAATGGAAAAAGCAGATGTGGCCAAGATGAAGGAACTGCAATACAAACATTCCAGAGAAATTTGCAACAGCTTTTGGAAACACTCCCCTACATAATTAGTGCTCAGTTTTGTGTGTTCTGATCATCAAAGTGATTTTCAAAGTTGAGAATTCAAAGACATTCAACCCTGATGCAAATTCCTAATCTGCTTTCACCCTGATTTTAGTTAGACACTCAGTAACTAATCAATCAACATAGTAATTTAAGGTTTTCAGATAACTAATGTCCACCTATTGCATATCATAACAATTTCTCTGCATTACCGCATATGCATATGTCTGCAGCATCAAAAATACCAATTTATCCAGGTGAGTTAGAACAGTACCTGAATTTACACATATTATTTCTACTCTCAATAAATTTATAAAGAAATATTGCAAAAAATACATGTTCTATAAAACAAATCTCCAGGCAGTTTTACAGTCAAGGCATTGGCCATAAATTTTCCAAAAACATCAAAGTAGCATTTAAATAAACATGTGTCCTTCAAGAAGTTCATATGCAGAAAAACAGATTCACCATAAGGTCATTTTATACCTAGACATGCCAGAAATTTTCTTATGTGAGTGGATCGATGATAAGTTAGCAGACAGATAAATACCTCTCTGCTTCTGCTGCAGTAATGTCTGAAGTGACTGGCTGGTCATTTTGTGGGTGGTTTTTTGCTTTTCAAAATCTCAGCTGAATAGCTGCGACTCTGCCCAGGCCCTGTACTTCCCAAAGTACACAGAGATCGGGGACTGGATAACTAGCAACTGTAAAATAACTTGGACATCCAAATACGCTTTCCCAGGCAGTCATGTCATGGAACAGACCAAACCTTTGAAAAGCAAGGCCAGTTTATAATAAAATTATATAAAACCATATTATTTTAAAATATATTATGTATTACAAGATTTTTAAAAAGCAGAAAAGACAGTTTCACCTTAAAGAAGCTGCATTTTTTAAAAAAGTTAGTTTGTATCAGGGTAAAACAGGTGGGAGTCAATGTTTTCAGATAGGGCATTTTAGGTTTTGGTAGATGATTCAAAGACAATTAAGAATAAAGATCTGGTCCAGGAGAATAATCTAAAAACATAAAATGATATAAATAGGCTCTCAAAATTGCAGAGAAATATATAACTCTTATTGTCCTGTTCATTAAGAAAATAAGTTGTCTGATATTCAAATACATAATATAAAAATCAATGGAATTAAAAAACACACCTGATTTCCAAGATCTTTTTATTAAGAAAATTTTTTAAACTTCAAAACTTGCACATCCCTAAACTTCTGGATGCCCTAAATTGCAAAGGCTAAAGGTCGATAAAGTGTTTTTGTTGTAGGGTTATCTTGTTCCACAGTGAGTTCTGGAGCACGAATGCATCAGTCCTTATATTAATTTATTTCAGAATTCATATATTTCATTTATTAATTTGTCAAAATATCTGACTCCAACTCAGTTCAACAGGTGGAGATTGTCATGTGCTAAAAAAAATGTGCTGCTCTGCTGTTGCTGACTTTGCCCCATGAGATTGGAGACAGGAGATGGCAGCAAAGCTGCTCGTGCCCTCCTGCACGCTCCCACCGTGCTTCTCCGCTTGCAGATCAGAAAGGCTCCAGGGAGGCTAGCAGGGCTGAGGTGTCAGCCCTCCTGCATTTCTGCTCTGTCCTGGACTGATGTGAGGTCGTGGTTTTCTTCTATTTGCAGAGTCTGTGGCACAAATATTTGTCCACCTTTGCCTGCTCTAGTTCCTACCAAACCCTAAGAGTCTCATAGTCCCCACATCCCCTTTCCTGGCCACTCCAGCAAGACCCATCCTACACATTTTGACAGTTCATTCCTTGAATAGCTGAGCTCTCTGTACGTTTTTTACAGTTATCTGTTTTGACAGATAATTGTTTCGATGATTATCATTAGTCATGTTTGAAGGGCAAACAAAAAGGCAGAACTGCCCCATTACCTCAAGAGAGGTTAGATGATAACTCATTGTAGACAAACATGCGTTCGTGGAAATTGAGCTGTCTAAAGATTAAGATCACTAGGGAAAGCATTCAAAATATCTATATTAATGTGTGAATACATCACATGTGAGAGGAGTGTTTTGCAATACTTATTTTACAATCTCACACATGAAGACCATTTTACAATACTTATGGCATAAACACTACAAGCTTTCCTTAAAAGCACAGATATTTCTTATATCTGAAATTAATGCTAAAAACACAAAACTTGAATAGTTACTTTGAATTTGACCCAATTGTCAAAGCAAAAGGAAAGAAGAAATACTGTAAGCTCTTCGGGGCAAACTTTTCTGTTCATGCTGCAAATGTACTTGCAGTAAAATAACAGCACACGAGGAAGCACCAATTCAGATGTCCTAAATTTTTTATTGTATTAAGCAGTTAAAAAAAAATAAATCACTAGTGTGATGACTGTGAAACTCTAAAATGGTAAGAGAAAGAGCAGCTTCTAGCTCTTGATTCCCTCAAGATAGCTGAGAGACTGCAGGGTCAGCCAACTAGTGACTTGTTGATGTAAAGTGTCTAGTTTGCGCCTTGCTGGCTGACTGTGGGATTGCTTTATAACTCTGTGGGGACAGGGGATGAGGGCTTTGGAGAGCAGGTTCTTCAGCTATCGCAAGTCTGACTAGCTCATCTTAAACCTCATTTTTGAGGTTTTTCCTTTTGTCCAACTTGACTCCAGATGTTAGTGGTGCTCTCTGATAATGAGATGATGTGTAGTTAGCCAATCAGAAGCACCAAAAATGAAAATGCAGTGGGTGAAAATGGCAGGTATATACACCATCCAAATGCTGTTGGGAGCCTTATCTTTTAGAGGTGCCTGCAGATTCCTACTGTTGGAAACAGGGCAATATGTATAGGGGTCCTATTTCTATCTCCTAGTAGAAACCACGAGCTGCTTACAAGACACCAGGCCTGCTGGCAACAGATAGGGATCGCTTATCTCAAAGGCAGAAAAGGATCCTGGGGCAAGAGTTAGTGGGGCTCATTGAAAGGTCTTTCAACCAGACTCGAAGGGGGATGGGGATAAGACCGGGCTTGCTAGTGAGGAGCCTGGGAGTGGCTTGCTGGTACTTGTGGGACAGTGTGGTAGTAAGGTCCTACAGTCCGTCGTCTCAGGGGAGGTGGGGGATGGCAATCCATGCAAAGACACAGAAGCTGATAGGCTGATAACTATGGAAGCATCTGAGACTGATGTGGTGGGAATTAGGGCTTCTCCCTCCAAGAAGGCGACAGGATCATTAGCCCAGCTGAAGTGCATCCATACCAATGCACGCAGCATGGGCAACAAGCAGGAGGCCATTGTGCAGCAAGAAAACTACGATATAGTTGCCACCACGGAAATGTGGTGGGATGATTCGCGTGACTGGAGTGCTGCAATTGATGGCTACCAACTTTTCAGAAGGGACAGGGGAGGAAGGAGGGGCGGCGGAGTGGCCCTCAGGGAGAGATATGAACGTCAAATACTTAATGACAGTGATGATAAGGTCGAGTGTCTATGGGTAAGAATCAAGGGAAAGTTCAACAAGGCAGATATTGCGGTGGGAGTTTGTTACAGACCACTCAATCAGGAAGACGAGGCTGACAAAATAATCTATAAGCAGATGGGAGAGGTTTCACAATTGCTACCTCTTTTTCTCATGGGGGACTTCAACTTCCCATATATGTGCTGGGAATACAATACAGCAGAGAGGGAACAGTCCCAGGGGTTCTTGGAGTGTGTGGAAGGTAACTCCCTGACACAGCTGGTGAAGGAGCCAGCTAGAGAGGCTGCCCTCCTGGACCTGCTGCTTGTTAACAGTGAAGGACTTGTAGGAGATATAATGGTTGGAGGCCATCTTGGGCATAGTGATCATGAAATAATATAGTTTTCGATTCTGGGTGAAGTGAGGAGCGGGGTTAGCAGAACTGCCACCTTGCATTCCGTAGGGCAGACTTTGGCCTGTTCAGGAGACTGGTTGGCAGAGTCCCCTGGGAGGCTGCCCTGAAGGGCAAAGGGGTTCAGGAAGGCTGGGCACACCTCAAGAAGGAAGTCTCAAAGGCACAGGAACAGGCCATCCCTAGGTCCCGAAAGACGGGCCGGTGGGGTAAAAGATCGGCCTGGCTGAAAAGAGAGCTTCAGCTGGAACTCAGGAACAAAAGGAGAGTTTATGGCCTTTGGAAAAGGGAGCAGGCCACTCAGGAGGACTAAAAAGACCCAGTGAAGCTATGCAGGGAGAAAATTAGAGGGGTCTTCAGAGGGACCTGGATAGGCTGGATCAATGGGCTGAGGCCAATAGTACAAGGCCAAGAGCCGAGTCCTGCGCTTGGGCCACAACAATGCCATGCAATGCTACAGGCTTGGGGAGGGGTGGCTGAAAAGCTGCCTGGCAGAAAAGGACCTGGGAATGGTGTTTGACAGCTGGCTGAATATGAGCCAGTGTGCCCAGGTGGTCAAGAAGACCAACAGCGTCCTGGCCTGCGTCAGGAATACTGTAGCCAGCAGGGCTAGAGAAGTGATTGTCCTCCTGTACTTGGCACTGGTGAGGTTGCACCTTGAGTTCTGTGTTCAATTTTGGGTGCCACATTATAAGAATAACATTGTGGTGCTGAGGCGTGTCCAGAGAAGGGCAACGAAGCTGGTGAAGGGTCTTGAAAATGAGTCTTATGAGGAGTGGCTGAGGGACTTGGGGTTGTTTAGTCTGAAGAAAATGAGGCTGAGGGGAGAGCTTGTTGTTGCTTTCTACAACTACCTGAAAGGAGGTGGTAGAGAGGTGGGGGTTGGTCTCTTCTCACAAGTTACAAGCGATAGGACAAGAGGAAATGGTGTCAAGTTGCATCAGGAGAGGTTTAGGTTAGACATTAGGAAAAACTTCTACACTGAAAAGGTTATCAAAGACTGGAACAGGCTGCCCAGGGAAGTGGTTGAATCGCCATCCTTAGATGTATTTAAAAGCCACCTAGATATGATGCTCAGGGACATGGTTTAGAAGTGGGCCTGGTAGAGTTAGATAACAGTTGGGCTTGGTGATCTTAAAGGCCTTTTCCAGTCATAACGATTCTATGATTCTGTGCTCTCTTGACACAAATTGATAGTAAGTTTTTAAAAATTCTTTTTTGTGCCTGGCAAGGCACAATTTGCATGGGTTTGAATGTGAATTCCCAAGGAGATCAAGCTGACCTAGATACTTAAGTGTAACTTTTGGGAAGTCAGAAGTGCTTCAACAGTAAGGAATGTGGTAAGTCTCTTTGTATTGACACAATAGGGCTGTGATGTTTATACTGTGTTTGATGTATTCAGGGGTCTGGCTTATGTGTTATTCAGCTCATTGAAAAGAATACACTGTGTTTAAAAATTGCAGAACACAGTCTCTTCTCATTTTCTTCTACATCCAACATCACTTCCCACAGCCATTGCTGAAGCAGTAGGAATAAGTCTACAGCGAGAGAATATTATTTCTTTCATGTGTCATTTTTGCCTTACTCTTCCGCAGAAAAGGTGTATAGAACAAGATTCTTGCTTGTTTATGCTTTCTTTCCAATGTTCAGTTCATTAAAAAGACCTTGAGTGTTTATAAATGTAATTCATACTACTTTAACACTTGTATAATGAACATCTATGTATTTTGGACCTCTGTTTTATTCTAAAAAGAATCTTCAAAATTTCCTTTCAGCTTGCAATCTGTCAGAATATCAGACATCAATATCAGTTCCAGAAACAACCAGATGCAGTGTTTCTGGGAAGGACTAGTAGATATTTTTTCCCTTTTGAGGGGTTATTATCTCTGCATGAATAGATTAAAACTGTTCTGGTCATTGTACTCCAAAATAGCCAATGTACTAGGTCCAAAGGAAGACTAGGGCACATTGTTTGATTGATAACATTACAAGTTATTCAAGGTCAAATTCTTTGAATTCTTATGGTTTGAATTATTTTTTACTCTCTGCCTAGCAGAAATTGCAATCCACAATACTTGTGTACTTTTAAAAGTATTACATTAGAGATATCTCATTAATATTAAAGTATTGCTGCTGACAGCTTTGCAGCTTTCCAAAGATACTGATGAAGTGAATTTTCCTGTCACTGATTTGAAAGCAGTGTTTCAACGAGGTTTTGAAGAAAAGCTCTGAAAAGACACCTCATTCTAACTTTGAAAAGTTTTGTTTTGTTTTGTTTTGTTTTGTTTTGTTTTGTTTTAAAAAGACCCCATTCGCCCGTCCTCCCACACTTGGATATAGATGTTTGATTTAAATATATGTTTTTTCACCTACAAAACATTTCTTTCACAGGTTACCACAAAAGAATATGACCAAAATCCAGTGTCAAAATTTTGAATGCTGTTTGTTCATCTTCATTAGAAAGCTGCTTTAAGCTAAAATTCAAAAATCCTCCAATCACTAAAATGATGGTTCCATAAGTTTGCACTTAACATGCACACACCTTGTACTACAGGGCATAGCTAAGTAAGTTTGTTCAATACTGTCCTTCATCAGGAGCCTTTGGCAAGTATGTTGAATAATGCCTGAATGCTCCAACTCTAACTCTTTGCAGAGTCGTGTTCAGATCATATGTCACTTCACCTTACTGGATGGAAAGTTCTCTGGAGTCTGGGCAGGTACCTCAGCACAAACAAAAATAATGCTGTAACTAGTGGTTTATTTGTATCATAATGTCATCTGCTCTGAGGGGCAGGTATACTCAGGGGTTACCATGATTGTTTTATTTTAAATGGGAGGTACTGACGTTCAAAACCTTTTTATGTTTACATCCCCAGGCATCAGTGTTTAGATTATACCGTGTAGTAGTTGTAAATTCTTTCCAAATATATCATGCAGCTTCCATTTTCTTGAAGTTTCTTGATGATTTGTACCCTTGCAGTTGGTTCTCTCGAAGCGCAGGACCCCTGCGGCAGCCAGGAGTCTGGTGTGGCAGGAGAGGGTGTCTGTCTCAGAGGCAGCTGCTAACAGGGAAAGCAGGGGCAGCTCAAACTTTGAGGATAGTTGGGACCTGTCCCAGTAGAAGTTCATAAACCTTTCTGGGATCTTTCTGTGTCCTTAAGTTTTAACAGTGACGTGCAGTAATGGCACAACACACACACGCTTTTCACCATTTTACAACAGAAGGTGACTATAAAATAGTAAAAAGGTCTCGCAACAATGTTGTGTCATGTGACAACCTGTTGCAACACGTGGCAAATTTGCTTCTTTGCCTCTTCTTTTTCCGCTAATGTTTCAAGGTGCCGTTGTGCATTCCTGCACCCGCGCAACAGCCCTCAACAAGTCTTTCTCTTTCCAGCCCCCAGGTCCCCGAGCCGGGCACCTTGCCACTTGGCTGCGCCTGTGAAGGGTGTGTAAGAGAAAGCTGCAAGGCTATTTAAAAAGGCGAATGTTCTTCCATTCTGTTTTGTGAGGTGGATCAAGTAAATATGCTTGTCAATATTTTTTTCATTATTAATAACCTACAGGGTGCTTGTTTTGTATCAGACTCTTCTCCAAAATCTATGTCGTGCCCAGGCAAATGTGCATGTACGTGCCCGCAGAAGGCTACTATAAAACTTTGTCTTGAGATCACCCAGGCTAAAAAGCAACAGAGCAGACACTGACAGAAAGCACGAGGCAAGATTCTTCTTTTCGTGTTTTTTACATAAGACAGCGACCTTGAATCATGAAAATGGAAGGAACTCTGCCTACCCAGAAGAATGGGCTTAGGGCAAGAAATCAATTACTATTTGTATTGAAATTTTTTGTATCAGTCAGTGAAATCTGTTAGTTTGTTGATAGCTTTTGCATTGCAATGCCTGATTTACCTCAGAACATAAACATCAATAGCAGTACAGCTCTCTGTAAATTGTACTCATGCAAAATTTTAGAGTTGTTAACCATTATAAGAACGTTAATTAAATGCATCCTCAGAAATCTGTTTTACACTGTGCCTGTCTTAAGAATATATTTTTTTCTTCAGAAGCACAGCCAAAAGTGTAGAAGGTCTGAATCTGATGATCTGCACTATCTGGACATTGGTAGAGGACTGACGAATCAGCATCATAAAGCTTCAAAGGCATTTACTGTTTCACTCACTGGTGGCTCAGCTCTGGTTCCAAAGGAACCAAGAGTTTGATGGGAATGCCAGTTATGTTTCTGAGGAATAATGGTAAGTGTCATTTGGTTGGCGAGGACCAACTTTGATGTACATGACAATCTCCATAAACTGCAGTTCATTGAATATTGCACTGGATCAGGACAAGGATTCTGCTCGTATGTTTATTTTGTATTTTTGGAAAATATTCTCTCTTCTTTATGTTGTAGTTTCCCATTTGCTTAACACAAATACAACACTTGACAAAGTTGTCAGAGATCTAAAGATGGTATATGTAAAGCAATTAGTCATTCTGAAATTTCATTACTCTTCCAAAGGAAAATCTTTCTTCCACTTTCAGAGTAGTTAAAATCATCATAGATGATATCTTGGGAGCTGGAAAAATAACAGTATGCGGTGGTTTTGTTCACAATGGCAAAACATAAAGAGGCACAGTAAGGCAGCTTATGGGAAAGATAGTATAATAACAACAGTGACCTCCCGACCTTTATAAATTAGGAAGTGCAATTTCTAAATCAGAAACAGCACCAGAAGCTCTGGGAATGGAAACAGGCTTAATTCTCTGTTGTGCAAAGAACCCGAGATTTCCATAACAGCAGGTCAGATTTTCAGTCCTGTGTTGGTGTCCGCTCGTTTCATAAATTCCGGACAGCTGTGTGTCCTGCTGGCCTTGGGAACAAGCAGACGCCAGTGGGGGAGATGTGGGGTGGGCGGCTGGGGATTGCCACTCTTTCCATGCCAGTGAGATGCAGAGTTGCCCAGCAGACAGGGGGAACTGAGTACTCCTCCCTTCCCAGTGCGGTATCTCTTTGCAGTTGAGACCCTTCTTCTCTCCTACAGTTTCTACTGAATTGGCTGAACGTTGCCACTGCAGTAAACAACGTACTGCTACTATCAGGAAAGAATGACCCAGACCAGATCACTAATCTTAAAATAAATGCTAATCAGATATAGTGACACTCACTGAGAGATTCTTTCCACTGCTGCTGCTTTTAATTTTCTGCATGCAAGTTTTCTTTGATAGTGTGGGTCCTGGAGCTTGACTGATCTCTAGTAAGAGTTCGGTGGAATATCCCTGTGAGGACAGCGAGTTCAGCTGGGGCTGGGAAGGTGGAGTTACATGTATTTTCATTTAAAGGCACACTCTTAATTCTTTGCTCTCAAAATCATGACTATGGTAGTCTTCTAGCCTTGTAGTCTTGTTTTTTAGTATATTGATACCAGGTTGTTCACTGTTCTGCCATTTGAAAAAAGGATGTTTAATACCTTCAAATATGGATTTCATTAATTGCAGTAGACACTTTTCTGAATTTTCCATATGTGTTGAAAATGATCTGCTGAGAAGAATACATTCTTATACTGAGAAAGAAGATTTCACACCTCAAAGCTATTTATTAAAAAAAAAAAAAGTTGTTATATTGTTCCAATAATATATTTTTTAAAATTATATTTATTCCCACTTTTCCATGAGACACAATTATTTGGAAGGGAGATAGAAAGCATATTGTCTTTAGGAAATAGAGAGTAAATGGATCTTGAATGAGGCATAACAATTTTTTGATTCACAGAATAGTTTTAATCCAATTCATTAGCATAAGTGTTTCAAGTAAAAATATTTAAATAATTATATGATTACCACTCTTTGTGCCACAGAGCTTGCAGGGCTGAAAAAAGAATGAATGTGTGGTATTTTCATTCTGTTTTCCAGATGATTCTTCCTAACTATTTAGCTTGGTCACCAGAGTCCACCACAACTTTATTGTTACTACTTTGGCATGGTTTTGTGGTATCTTTCTACTCAGAGTATCTAACAAAACTTTCCCAGACTTGCCTATCACAGCCTAAAGAGTTCTTACTGACATACCGCGGATATGCTTGAACTAGGGTTTTCTGTTCTGTAATATTAAAACAAAACCTGCAAGCCCATATAGAACTTAGCCATAAAATGAGTTCTGATCGGTAGTATAACTACATATATATTTACATTTTTTTTTAATATATATTCTTTATCTGCTGTTATACCTGATGTTATTCATACAGACTTTGAGGCTCTCAAATACTAGGTGGTGGTTTAATGTTCTTAGAACAGGATTCATCTTGAAAGAAAAGGTACCTTTAAAGCTGCCTTTGAAAAGCAGAACAGTTCAACCCATATAGCTAACCTAAGATCCCGAGCTGTTCTACACACGACATTGGACAGATTAATTTGTAAGTGCAGCCACTTTCCAACAGCAGATGCACGATGGGCTCTATGACAATATAGTAGAGTTAACAGCAGAGAAAAAAATGTGACAAGTGGTCACAGAGCAGAAGAAATCTCACAAAATAGATGTCGAGAGAATCCTTGCAGTCAGCCTCCCAGGCCACCCACCCACCAGTGCAAGCAGCAGCAGGGCTGGCCCCAGCGTGGTACACTTTCCCTCCTTCCAGAAGAGCAGCTGGATGCTGTTTCTCTGTTCTAGGAAATCAGTGTGCTCTTTGGGACACATGGAGCAGTCACAGTCCAGAAGAGAACGTCATACCTGCCTCGTGCCGTCGGCCAGTGGAAACTGGTCTGACACTACTCCTGAAGACTGCTATTGAAATTTTTTTCAGGCAGGAATTTCATTTTTGATGGAAGATGCTCACATTGCCACGTTCTCTGACCTACTTGCACATCTCCAGTGGCCTTCATTTGGAATAGGTTTTATTTCAAATGTTGAATTGTTTTGCCTTGGTAATTTCTTTTGCTTCCAATCGTGTTAATAATGAACAGATCAAGAGTTAAAACATTTAATCCTGTGTTCTTCTGTTTTGTTTTTTCTAAAGAATGAGTCATATAAGTACGGATGGCCTTTTGTTATTCTTTAGTAAACTCAAACAAGAATATTTATTCCCTCATTAAAAAAACAATAAATCAGCAAACAGAAAAATGTGAAACAATAATTTTTTAAAAATCTTGGCTGTATCTCACAGTTATTGTTCTTTTTTTATTTAAAAAAGACAAAAATAAAAAAAAAGAAAAGTGTTCATAAAATGTACTGGATTGCTTATGCTGAAGCCTAAAACCTGGAACCTTTCTACGCTGGGGTCCCATATGAACCAATAGCTGAAGTACAGGGCACTTGGGTCCTTCTGGGAATTACATGTACTGTCTGGAACAACAATGATTTGAGCAGAGACAACAGAGACAGCAACCAGTCCCTGAGCGGAGCCAAAGAGTGACTGTTTGATTTGCATGATGCACCCCCACTTTCTACACGAACCCCATGGTAGAAAGGGCAGCCTACTTTTTACAATAATTCGTTCTCAGACTGCTCTTCTGATGGATTTAACAAGGTTTTTTTTACTTAGAGATACAGCAAAATGTGATTTTTTTTTTGTGATTGTGTAAAAATAATCATAGACAAGAATTCACAACCAAGTTTATTCTTAAATTTATAAATATTTTCTGCCATTTTGTGTTATTTTCACATCCCAACAGCCAGAAGTTGAAAAGCATGAAAGCCTTCACAAGACACTTTCCTGACACAAAGTCTTGCAGCCATTTAATTAAGTACTTCCTTGGGTAGGTTGGACTGTGGTATTTCTTTAAAAAGTGAAGGTCTGGTTTTTTTCAGTTGTACAGTGGAAATCTGAACTAGAGACAAGAAGAAAGGATTCCTTGCAAAATAATTTTGACACCTCGGTGAAAAGGAGGAGCATCCTTACAAAGTTATTGGGCCAATGTTCTAAATTAACAGATTCCATTACTGGCGACAAGAGTAGGTGCATATTCAGTACAGAAGAACCACGCCCTGGCCGTAGATTTTGAATTCCCCAGCATTCGGTACACCCAAAGGTCATTAAACTACTTTGGCTTGTGTCCCTCCTGCTGTGAAGAGAAAATGCTGTGGGTGCTGTCTGCTTCACCCGCATGCAGTCATAATGTTGGCTCTGCCTTAAGAGCCTTCACAGCTGTGCTGTAACACATTTAGTTCCCAGCATGACTCAGATGAAGGATCTTATTTAATCTGCACAGGACTTTTGCAAAAAGAAGAATTTTCATTTCTGAAAACCATTGAAGCTGTGCGAAGCTGAAAACAGAGTGCATGTGAACAAGAGTCTGCATCTCAAAAGCTGATTTCCCATTGTCTTAGGAAATAATTTCAGGGAAAATGGAAAGATGGGAGAAGAATGAAACAATTTCATTGACTTGGCCACCTTCATTCCTGTAATTGTCCGTTAAGACATCAGTCATGATTTGCCTTACTTCATAAACAGGAATGGTTAAAGAAGTGGATTGTTGGGTTTTTTTTTGTTTAGCGGCTCTACATTCAGCTTTCCTTGTAGGTCAAATGTGTTTAAAAAGTGGGCTTTAAGAGAAAACAATGTCATAGATGTATCTTAGCAGCTTGTGTTGGTTCACTAATTTGGGAAAAAAAATGTTTCTTTACACTTACCTACCTTCAGTCTTTTTTTTTTATTTCCTCCCCTATGCATTTGGTCCCTATTTGCACT
Source organism: Ibidorhyncha struthersii (assembly GCA_013398815.1). Lineage (NCBI taxonomy): Eukaryota > Metazoa > Chordata > Aves > Charadriiformes > Charadriidae > Ibidorhyncha > Ibidorhyncha struthersii. Next base: position 37,150 of record VZSZ01006636.1, read on the forward strand.
ATTTGCAGTGGTTTATCTCTGTGAAACTATACGCTCCTTATTGAGATCCACGCAGAACAAAAAATAAGTATCTTATTCCTGACACAGGGGTAATTGCAACGACAAAAACTGAAGATTTTCAGTTCAGGTTAAGCTCTCCCGGAAACAAGGGATAGCTGCCAGCCTGTTCTACAGGTCAGAACTTTGGTAATTTTTAAAGTAACACTTAGATCATTTGCTTAAGGACTGACCTTTTGGGGAGGTGGACCTGAGGTCACCTGATAAATACGTACAAGAGTGTCTCTCATTTGTCTTTCTGAGGCAGAATGTCACTAACCACAAGACTCAAACATACACAAGGAATCCCAAATTGCAGGAGCAGCATGAATACTCCAGTAATCTGATGTAGAGGCTGATCAGTAGTTTTGGTCTACACATCTTACATGGTATCCGCAGTAAAGCGCAAATGTGTTCAATAACTTTTACAAGTAATTATTCCTGGTCCCCCCCATGCAAAAATGCTCCAAGTCTGGTATGAGTACCTTTTTCCAGTTTAGTCCAGATGCCAAGACATTACATCCCTGGGAAGGTGAGCGTTAACCAAGAGCTTCTTACTAAATGCTCCAAAACTACCTGCAAGACTCAAGAATCAAGGCAGCTGGGTTTCTAGGTTTCTAGCTTTCTAGGGGGCCTGTTTCTGTGCAGACGATGTGGAAAGGAGCCTTTGATCATAAAGGCTGTGTTCAGGCCAGGTACTTAAAACAAAACAGAAGGAATTGACTCATGATGGTAAATGGCAATTGTCTCTTGGTTTTACTCTAGAATTATAAAATCAATTCCATAACCACTGCTATGTGAAGGTAGCACTAATGAGAAATTCCAGTGTAGCTGAGCATTGGCATTCATTATTTGCTGAACCACAGCAAATATACTGCAGAATCCAAGGAAGATAAGGTCCATAGGTTATTTTGGTTTTTTTATGGGTTGTAGTTGCGATATCAGTTATGCTTCTATACAGAAATCTCAGGATTCATTTCTGTACAAATTCGAACACACAGATCGATATCCCAGTGCCTATGGGAAACAGTAGGTGTTGTGGATAAATCTGGGTTCATAATCTAGTTAGACACTTTTTTAATATCCAAAGTGAACAATCCAGAATTGTTCTTAGAATTTAAATTTTACCTGAACAATCAAGTGTTATTCTATAAAACTGAAAAGAAGCATTAGTAAAAATAAGGGAGTCATCAAGGGTGTTCTTTTTTTTGAAAGGATAAACTCAAGAAATATAGGGAGATGTTTATTGTGGTCAAATGGGACGAAAAATTTATAGAATTCAGTATGAAAGTGGCTTTAAGTCAAAGACCCTGATCAAATTTCTCTTACTTTTTTCCTTGTCTATTTAAATTGGAACATTTGCCATGGAACGTTCATTAAGTTTCATGTAAATTAAACAATTACTGTGATGAACATGTAGGTATTAATACAGAAAACAGAGCGGCAATTAAAAACTAATTTGCATGCAATTTTGGTAAACAGTTAATTTAGTTTAATTCTGAGAATTGTTTGGATCCAGTGTTTGGTCTGTTTGTAGATTTCTTTTGAAGCGATCCAAACATATCAATGCAGGTATTATTAGATGTTGTGGTTCTAATTTATGTCCTGAGCATAATTCCAAAAGAGAATAGAACCTTATAGGCCCATGCATAAAAATTTAAAGCATTTTGTCTTACGTTCTAGGATAGCTCAACAGGAGGTGGTTATCTGTTTGTTGATTGTAGCTACTTGAAGTTTATAAACCAAATAACCTAACCTGTTAAGTAATATGATACTGGATATGAAAACCCAAAGATGCATGAAACAATTTCACCATCCCAACTCACACAATGTGGAAAATTGGGTGGTATTTAATTAATGCAAAAAAGTGGTGTGTAATTCCTTTGAAATTTATAAAGCCATTCATACCTTAGGAGCATTTAAGGCACAGAAGAGACCCTCAGGCTGTGTTGAAAGTGGCATCAAATTATTTAAGATCTCTTCATACTTGCTTCAGCCTCTTCCACCTCAGGTGACCCCAGAAGAAGAGGACTTTCCAGTTTAAGTGCAAATGTATTTCAGTTAAATAGGTTTTGAAATGAGACCCCATACCTATCAGATTGAAAGGTAACCACAATCTTATTTTGTTATGCACACAGAGATATGAGTCCCTTTTGGGGGATGACAGTTCATGACATTAATGAATTATTGATAGGAGGGATGGTTCCCTGAGTCACTGTAATCTCAGCAACACTTAAGAACAAATGAATGAGCACTCCTGCAGTTAATGACATGGACCAAATTAATCGACTGAGAGTAGCAATTAGTTTGGTCATTGTTTTAGCAGAGATGCACACTGTGACAGTTTTCTTCGTTCACTTTGGAGTCTCCCAAACTCGTACTTAAACCTACATTCCTAACAAAACTACTTTTATAACAAAACCTGCTTAAGCCATCTTATTTGGAAAATAAGTTTGTGTGTTCTGATCCTATTCTCAGTAAAGTTTTGCATGGAATAAAGAAAGAACTAGGCTTAGAAGGGATTAGTGGTCTTGAGATTTGTTTTTGTCTGCTATACCTTCTTGTTTGAGGAGCAAACAGTAAAGAAAAAGGTGGTTCTTGTTCTGCATTCCTTTCAAATTTTGTAATGACAGCATCAAACTGAATTATTTGAAAAGTTTTAGTTTGGGAGATTGGTGTTTCTGATTTGGGATCTTGTTTTATTCTTTTTTTTTTTTATGTTTGCTTTCTCCCCAGATCACACAAAATCGTGGTGTGAGGCAGAGATGGTAAGAAAAGCACTGGAACATAAGTGTTGCAATTTTCAGGCCTCCCTTTCATTAACTCTAATTGCTCATCAACAGAAACACCCAGGTTTGCTCCTCCACTTCTGGGATTCTTTCAGTTTGTGCAGCCACATCAGGTACTTACCTATTATCTTTGTTAGGGAGCGCTAAGAATTAAAAATCCTCTTTGGGCTGTACCCATTGACTCCTAAATAACATGAAAAAATGCTTTACCACAGAGTCTTTGCCATGGGACTTCTTTCTTCACATGCATGTATCTAACACACCGCAGACACTAACTATTCATATACAGTCTCAGTGTGCATTTCGTACGCACACAAAAGTTCCAGATGTGCTGTGTATCTTGTTTAGTTGACTTTATTCTTCTGTAAAGCCAAGAGAAATATTAATCATTCATTTACTGTTAGGGGATGGGTCTTCTTCTCATGTTTCAGTAAAGGGGGTGGAAAAGTAAAGTAAGCCAATTTTTTTCCTATTTAAGGCCAAAGCTGGGGAATGCTTGTGGCTGAGTTCTGTACATGGCCCGGTGCTGGAAGGGCAGGGAACAACCGATGTTGCTATTTTGAATAGATTTCCCCCCCCCCCCCATTTTTATTTTTGCACAGAGAGTCTCATGTCTAATATTTAGACATGATGAGCTTTGTGCAAAAAGTAACTTTGCTCATTCTTGCCGTGTTTCAACCCTCAGTTATTTTGGCACAACAAGACGGTGAGTAATTCAAGCTTCTTATGATTTAATGTTTTTATTTTATTTTTATTTTCACCAATGATTTTAATAGCTTGTAAGAAACGTGTGTTCACAAATCTCACCAGAACACTTTTCCTTCACTAATTCAGCAGAGTCAGATATTTAATGCTGAAGCTGAAAGCTGCAGGAGTTTGCATTATCATCCCAAAGGTTTCTCTTCGCTTTGCTTTCTTCTGTGGTTAAAAGGACTGTACAGGGCTGTCTGCCTTAGCTGCATTTGTTCTTGTTCTTACTTGTTTTCCTGTTACAGACACCAGAGAGTTTTTTTAAATTATTTCTTTTAACTCTTGGAATAACATTTTAACTGTTAGTTCTGTGCTGCCTGGAAGTTATTTGTCACAAGCAATAAGTCTTTGCTTTCAGCTTTTTTATTTGGAGTTCTCCTTTGTACTTGTATGTTTTCCAGTGGCAGCATGGGGGTTTGTTTAAAAAACTTGCGTGCAGAAAACAGCCTTAAACTTCTAACCAGTTTTGATGAAACAGTTTTTCAGAACAATATATGAAAATATGTCAGCTTACAGGATTTTTACTTTGACATGAAGCAGGAGGGTAAATTAATTCCCTCAGCTGAAATAGTTTGCATTGTGCATCTGCGGGCTGTTTCAGTCCCTCATGAGACTGATTAGCAGATGATGGTATCTGAGAGTCCATGCGAGTTATGTGTGTGCATGTTTACAGAGAGTGAGAACACCAAAAACCAAATAAACATGGAATTCAGAGGGGAAAAAAAATACTTTGTAAACAATAATTCAACTTAGAGTGAAGATAATTGTGGTATGAGTATTTAAGTTAAACAGATGACATTCCACAAGTACAGCTGACCTTTTTTGGATGTGTTCTGTTCCTGTTCGCCAGACCTTGTAAACCAGACCTTCCTTAAGATAAAACATTTTTCTTTCTTGTAAATATAAAAGATCTGCAATGTATTTATTCCTGCATCAAGGCAATGAATAACTTTACAAATAACTTGATAAGCAGCAGCCAAATAAACTGTAGTGCAGTACAGGAAAGCCAAATGCCTTCCAAACCACACCCTACCCTGGTCTGTATGATACAAATCATGAAAATTATTACGTTAGCCATTTCACGGCAAATCTCTCTGCCTCAGCATACCTGGAAAGGCACCTCTGCTGAGGGGGTGACTGTGAGTCCAGCAGTAGGCTGTTGGCAGTGGAGCAGTTGGAGCTCAGGAGACTGTGCATGAGCAAATCAGGTAACATCATCTGCACCAGCAGCGTGCCCAAATACCAGCCTACCCCATCAAGCACAGACACAGGCTGAGCCTTGTAAAATATCTTAAGAAAAAAACAAAACCCAAACCACATATAAAGATGTTCTGTAGAGAATAAACATAATATACTATGAACTGATGCTTTTCTGTTTCTGCTTTTCCAGTATACAAAGTCACTTCAGTAATCCTTGGTGAAGAAAATATTATCAAATTTGAGCAAATGTATGCTGTGAGTTTTCTCTGCTTACAGCAGCAAATAATATACATATTGCATATATTTAATATACATTATATATATGTTTTTATAAATATATATATCTTCAGATGGATAAGGACTAAGGGACCATTCAATATAAAATGGAGCATCAGCTTTATTTCTCCCAATAAACAAATCCCCCCTGAGTGCCAGGTCTCTTTCACTCTCTCTGATCGTAGCCCCGGACATTTCTGAGGTGCAACACATATTTAACTCAAAAAATGGTAAATTTTGGGTAGAAGAACTATATACAAATGAAGTGTGAGGGAGTATTCTCATTTCTCTGCCACATTCCTGTTTCATGGTGTAGTAACATTTCTTTACTGGGCTAACTTCCATCCTACTTACAGGGATGAGGTTACACAGAGAGACTGATAAAACACTAGTTATTCCTTAAAATATCGAATTCTGTCCTCTCTTTGGAATGTTCCTTTCCACACATTTGAGTATGCTTTTCTCACAGAAAGTAATAATTGAAGGAGTTGATTATTACCATCACTAATTCATGTGCAGGGCAGCAACGGACTAAGAAGCCAAATTTTCCACAATTGAAAAGAGAATTTCCAGACATGCTAAAATGCTCTCTCTTGTCAAGAAAAATGTTTATATGGTTAGTATCAAATGTAAGTCAATATAAAATTTTCCTTGGGAACCCGCCAGGAGACAAGACTTGGCAATATATTAAGGAAACTGTGCAGTATACACTAAGTTTAGGATAGTCAGATGTACCTCTGGGCTATGTGTTTCTTTGTCTTGCTGTAATAGCTAGGAATGGAGATTTGAGTACAGCCTCAGGTTGAACCTCTTCAAAAGCTCGGGATCTGGATATTTCTGTGACTGCCATTAACAAAAGCTGTATGTTCTGGTAACTGACTAGGATGCGTTTAGCCTGCAAATGAGTTCACCTTGACACAATTCAGGTTTTTTGATGCGTGTCAAGTTAGTGTAAGGCGTTTGCAAGCCTTGACCATATTCAAGATAAAATGCCTCCTGGTGGCTGACATGACATGAAGCTGGTGTTTCAGACATGACAGATGATTCAGATTCCAGAAATGTATATTCAGTTCCACCATTTGAAGGCACTTTTACATCCTTCATATTAAGCCACCAAAAAGTGTAAGAACTTCGAATGCTTCTTTGGGAGAGAAACCCATCCTCTGCCCAGCCAGCATGATTTGTGCAAACATTAGCAGGCTTTATGGCCTACATTCATACCATTTATCTTTTGTTTGTACGGTCAATCTAGACAGCTACTTCCAGAAGACAGCATAAATTTTAGCTAGACAGACTGGAGGTATTTGGCAGTTTCCACTGACTAAAAAGGAAGCACGTGCACAGCCCTGCTCACACCAGCTCCAAAAGGCAGCTCAGATGGATTTGGGCCTGCCTCAGCTGTATCTGAGATGGGTAAGGAACATCTCAGTCATCTGGAGTGTGACACTTCTCATATGTACACCCTATAGTCCTTAAGGAACTTCACTGAGGTCATCAGGAAAACTCTACTTCTCTAAAAGCAATTTGAGACCAGAGGCAGAAACCCCTCATTATTATTCCAAATAATTTTTTGCTCTAAAGTGTTTTTGGGGGGGGGATCTTGTTAATGCTTTCAAATGCTTGAAGGGAGGATGCCAGGGGGATGGGAGCAGTCTTTTTTCAGTGGTGCCCATTGATAGGATGAGGGGTAATGGGCACAAGCTTGAACATAGGAAGTTCCATCTTAACATGAGGAGGAACTTCTTTACTTTGAGGGTGGTGGAGCACTGGAACAGGCTGCCCAGAGAGGTTGTGGAGTCTCCCACTCTGGAGACATTCAAAACCCACCTGGATGCTGTCCTGTGCAACCTGTTGTAGGTGACCCTGCTCTGGCGGGGGGGCTGGACTAGATGATCTCCAGAGGTCCCTTCCAACCCTGACTATTCTGTGATTCTGTGATTCTAGTAATATAAGTATTATCTTGGATGTTTGGTCAGGAAGCTCATTTCTGAAGTAATGACTGAATCCTAAAATATCTCTGGGAAGACTTATTGACCTTCTGTATTACTTTCAGTTGCAAATTACATTTTTAAAATGAAATGTAACCATTACATGTAGGTTTCAGGAGGCAGCATGCAAGGAACTCTTTATGCTGAGCACCCGCTTCCGGTCCCCTAGAAAAGAAGGACGATATTTTAGGAAAACTTGTAAGCAGCTTGGTTTAGCCATTTTCCTTTCTTCTTTTATTAATTGAAAAGGATTAGGTAGGTATGAAGTAGATGGGTACTGCACAGATGCAGTATATTTGTGAGACTGCCAGACTTACATTTTTAGTGCTTACCTGTATGCAACATCACACATATGCATTCTTTGTTGACAAATTAGCTAGTTTAAGGGTAATGCTAATGACAGTCAGAACTATCTTTCCTCAAAGGTTTTAGTAACACAGAAAAGTTCCCCTCCAGGGTTTTGAAGGTAAAATGAGATGATGCATATCTGTGTGCCAACAGATAATTACACTATCATAAGTAACCTGGACTATGCGAAGGTATAAAAGATCAGGGGTCTGCTGCTCTTCCATTTTTTCTAACTGTTTTTTAACAAGCATACGGCAGGCAAGGATATGCTTAGTAAAATTGAAACATTCCTTTCTGGTCTGGAAAAATCATGGTAAATGAAAGCCTGGGGAATCCACCCCCTCTAAACATTATATATATGTTCTTGGAAATATGACAAATTTCATAAACACATTTTAGATCACACATCCCTGGAAGACATTAGCCTTAGGAGAATAAGACCATTATATATCCCTTTCGTTATTTTCCAGATTTGTTTTTGATTTGAGACCAAATCAACGTAGATTGATTTTTTTAAAAGAGGAGGGGGAGTTGGAACTATCCACTGCTTTATTATAGGGGGAAGAGACAGCGGTAGAAGGGTGCTGTCTCTGGCATGAATATTACTGTTGATTCCTCAGTCAGAGTCATTACATTTGCTCCCTTCTTAGTGCTGCAGATTACAAGCAGATCTTATTTCCTCTTCCAGCTTCTGCCAAAGTCTTGAGGTTTGAAATAGGCAGCCAGGTGTCAATTGCAAAATCTTAGCTGATGCCAGCCTTACAAAAGAGCTGGGTGTTAGTTTTAATTAATGCTATCCAAGAGAAAGAAAGGAGTGAATTACTGTCACTGTTTTGTTTCACAGACTGCCTGATAAACCAGACTGACATAGATCTATTAGTCATTGTCCCAGTTATGTGCTAAAGTTGTTCAAACCTTGTTTTATCAGAAATGTGCAGAAAGTGGGACATACCTGGCCTCCTAATTGGGAAAGTATGCTGTAGGTCAGTAACAGAAATTAAGTGGACTGCCATTTAGCATTTTGGATTAAAAGCAATCTCTTCAGAGTTGAAAGGTTCAGCCTACCAGTAGGGGGAAACAATAACAAAACGTGCTTTCCCAGGCTAGTGGGAAGCATGAAAACTATATTGCTCTTGATGTTTTTATGGTAGGTTAGTAATCTGGAGAAGCGTACAAGCCACAGCTGCTGCAACAGTTGCAACTTTTAATTGGTTGGTCTGAAGTAATAATTCATCAAAACCCACAGAAGTGGAAATTAGTGCAATGGTCATGTCCATTAATACTCCAGATTACGCTGTCCTTTAGTCATGCTTGTTTAAGAAACTGGGCAAAAGATCTCAGCTAAGAAGAAGAAAATGGTTGGCAATGGTAAAGACATGTTTTTTAAAAAAATGGGGTTTTTTGATCATGAAGTAACTGGATTAGATTCCCACATCATTGCAGAAATTGATGTGGTGGAGCAAAATTCAATTTATTATTGGCAACACCCAAAAAAATAAAACTCAAACTTGAAAAGGGTATAATAAAATCTTTTCTGATTCAACATGACAACTGTTAGCCTATTTTCCTTGTGGTAGCTTAGTAAATTGTAGATTGCACAATTTTAATTTGGTTTAGAGTTCAGTACCTACCACCTGTGTGTCCACTGCTTTGAGACGTTCTGATTTGGGGATTTGGCAGGTGATAAATAACCTTCAACTCAAAATGGAACTAAAATTTTAGTTTTATTATTTTACCTGCTGCAATACTTTACCAGCCTACCCCTCCTTTGACGTATCCATGATAGTATACCCTGTAATGAGTACCCCAGGAGTGATGCAAGAAGTGTTATTTCGCTTCTGTACCTTCAGCTGTTGAGAGGAGTGTGGTTGGGTGCAGAAGAACGCTGCAGGCCCCTGGCCCTCAGCATGTTGCCCGTCTCCAGCCCAGGGGATCCAGTGGATTCCTCCTGGAGAGAAGGCTGTTTAGGGCTGTTTCAGAGATGCTGCATGGTGACTCACTGCAGTTGACTTCCCATGGCCATGCTGCTAGTAGGTACGGGAGCCCGTGCTCTGACTTAGTTACCGCTGCAGGACAGCTACTCCTCTATGGATTTTCTTTCTTCCATTGGGTCTTTCAACGAACAGAGTTTGTGAGGCTTTACTTTCTGTCCTCTCTGTGCCTTCCCTGATAAGAGATGCTTTGTCCCTGGAAAAATCTATAAAGAATTCCCACAGAATTTCCTGATCTTTCTCCATTCAGCACAATCAGACACTTTGTGTTTCAGGGAAATAAGATTCCTATATTTATGTGTAGCGACCGTGCCATTAATATTTCTCACATTGCTTCGAGACTGTATAACAGTTTCAAAGATTAACCCTTACATTGCTCCTGGCTGTGGCTGATGAACTGATAATTGCCACAAGCAGTAAAAAATTACATATTACACAAATCAGAAAGTCTCTTCTGTAAGTATAACAGAGAAAGAGTTGTGCTTATCCGATTTTAAATGCCGGAAGGGTGCAAGGAGGAATGAGTCCCATCGGTGACTGTAGAGCAATACATCTTTCACACGGAGGCATAGTAAATTATATTTTTGCGTTTATGTGTTCAAGCAGTCATTATTTTTTCTCATCTTGTATTTCATAGGAAAGGCTCTCTCCATTTTGCTTTGAGAAAACCTAACCTACTTCCAGCCACTGCTTTTATTTATTTATTTTCACTTCAGAGCCAATCGTCTTGTCTCTGAGTTTGCGAAGCTGAGGCCTCTGCCTGTTTCATGTCAAAATGACAATGGAAAACATGATATAACCCCCTCCAACAACAACCATTTTTTGGCTTTAGTTTGGATAAACTTCAGCTCTGGGACTTCTGGCTTTGTTTAGTGAAAGTACAGCAGAAGAGATTCCTTTCAGATTAGCTAAGAGACTACTTCCATTTTCCCTCATTTACGTCAAACTCTTCATTTAAACATGAACTATCAGAATGAGAATGAAACAGTACCTCCTTTAGCAATGTCTGCACATTTTTGTCTTGCTTTGATTCACACAAGTACTCTGTGAAGAAATGTCTGCCAGGGAGGAGAAAGCGTGCACAGGACATTGAACGGGAAGAATGTGATGATAGTGGAAAGATATACATTTTAAGGCTGAATGTGTTTGGTTATTTTAAAAGCCTAGGCCTTCTCTTATAGTTAAAGGGGCACCCAAATTACTTTCAAGAAACTGGGGATGTGATTTGTAGATTTAAGACTTTAACTGAGTTTGTACCAGAATGGCCTTCAGAGTAAGACAAAGCTATCCACAACCACAGAAGATCCATCCCTTTCTGCTGCTGTTTTTCTCTTTCAGTCACTGTGCATCCCACCCTGGAGGGTGGCACAAGCACCTCTGGTCTCCTGCCAGGCAGCAAAGAATTTCCTTCCATGTGCAAATCTTCTGTGGGCTGCAATGGTGGCTGTATTCCCAGCCCCAGCACTGCGAAGGGCAGCAGAGTCGCAGGAACGCCCTGTGCACCTTTGCAGCAGTAGATATGAAAGGATGATCTGTGTCTGGAAACTACTTCCCACAGCAGTTTGACACTGGCAGTTCTTGGGAAACTTCTGGACATAATTAGTTCCCACTGAAATTCCCTGCAATTCACGCCCAGTGACCAGTTGGTGCATTAGCAGGCTGTCTGCTGCAAACCTCTTTACCTCTCTTCTTTCCCTTTGTGCTGCTGCTGCTTCTTCTTTTTCTGTCTTTTTTCCCTTCTTTCTATTTTCTTTTAGGAAAACAGGCAAAGGCAAAACTGCAGCTTCGTTTTCAAACAAATACAATAGAAAAAACTGCTCACCCGAACACAGCTAATGGAAAATATGGGAAGCATCGCTCATTGTTCCTTTGATGTTCAGTGTAATAGCCACGCTGAGCATCAAAGGAGAATTAGCTACATCCCCCATGTTTTTCTTTAGCTATAAGCAGTGAAAATAGAATTCATATTATCTTGGATAACACTTCAATGTTCATCAGAGGGTCTTTTAAAAAAATTTATATTTTTTCTGTGTTTGGCTTTAAATCTACTGTATGGTGTTTGCTTGTTTCCCTACAGAGCAGTAGTCATTCTGTGCCAGCTGTTTAAGAGAAGAATGTCCTAGTGAAAGCAAACAATAGGCTGTGTAGTGGGAATAGCAAATCTTTGAAAAGAGTAATTGAAATCTGCTCAGACATTTTGAAGATTCTTTGCACAATATTCTAAGCCTGTTGGTGGCTTAGTCGTTGGCAGGGTGGTCCTCTTTGTAGATCCCTCTTTTTTTGTAGGAACAGAAAAGCATAAATACGGAGGGGAAAAAAAAGAAAAAGGAAAGAAGAGAAGTGTTCGAGTCCAACTGATTCTTTTCCTGTTAGAGCAGCTGAAGAGAGAAAGAGCGTTGTAAACTTCTCTTGGTGAAGAATCAAAAAAAAAGTACAGAACCTCTTCATTTATCAGATTTTCTGTGGCTCGGGCTCTTCCACTCATGCCTTTTAAGGACTCCAGCAGATAAACTCTAGTGATCTGGCTGTGTCTGCTGAAGACGTTCTAGCCCTCCTCTGCTACGCGGTGCTGTTTATTCTCACCCTGTGCCAGCAGGTGTTGTTGCTGCACAGAGCAGGGAGAGCTAAACGTGTGCCAGGCTTCAGGCAGCCGCTTCAGTAGCAATGCTTCTGACCTCTGATATTAATAAAAAGCCAGCTCTGTGCTTTCAGGCTCTTCCTTGTACCGAAAGGGTGGATTTTTCACCTGGTGAGGCAATTAGTTAGGAAGATCCTTAGGTCTTCATGCTTGAAAAATAGGCCTAGAACTTGATACTTAAAAGTGGCCCCAACATTAAGGCGCTTGTCTTTGGTACCCTGAGAAAACCCTCACAATACTCACTTTGGTAGCCTTAGGAAGTTGACAATAAGAACATTGTATCCAGTGTACAAATAGCCATTTAATAACCTCTGTGAGGCAGATTAAGAAGAATTTCAAATACTGCCATCTGTATCCAACAAACTGTCCAAAATGGATGTAGGGCAAATTAGAACAAACTGCAATAAGGAGTTTATTATTAAAACAAACTGTTTCACAGATGAAACTAGGTTAATGATGCTCTGTGCATTCAGAATCCCACCTCCCACCCCACCTTCCAAATTACAAATTCCTTTAATTTATTGGCAGCCAAAGATCTGATTCTTTTCTTTAGACAATACGCCAGAGTTCTTTAATCAGTCGCTGGAATATGAAATACAAGAACCAAACCCTTCATTTACTTCCAACTTCTGAAATTGCAGGGAAATCAATAAAATTGTGCAGGGAGTTATGTTAGTGTAGAATTTGACCCCCTGCTGCTTTACTCATCTCTGATGTAAATTCACTATGGCCATGGAGTTATACTGGGGCTGAGTTTGTCCAACATATCTGAAAATATAAATGATATTACCATATGTACTGTACTGCATTGTAACATTTGCCATCTGTTTCAGTCTTGGGAGAGAAGCATTGAATCAAGCTGATTTCTTCCAAGGCAAACCACACAAACAGCACTGCATAAAATTGGTAGCCCTCTCACTGAGCTAAGGGGAAAGAGAAGATCATGTCCCACTTGAAACCTTAATCACCTGATTAAAAATGTTTTAATTACATAGTTAGGCAACAAAAAACAAAAATCATACATTTTTTTTTCCCACGCAGCCTTTGGGTTATATCTTGTGAGAAGCTTAAAGTATCCTGAATTAAGTAGTTATAGTTCAGTGTTTTACATGAGGTGCTATGTAGAACAATTAACAATAACAATTATCAACAAATAACAATTATCAGATTCCAAGGGTTCTCTTTCACTTGGCAGCTCGGAAGCTGAATCTCACTTTCATGATGCTTTGGATCTCTCAGACTGGTTGTACAGTCTGGGAAACCTGCTTATATACAATGAGTTTTTCAGTTTTCCTTTGTTCTCGCCAGAACAGACCTACTGCAAGAAATGTTGCAAAGAACTCTCCAATGTTATAAAATATTACTGGTCCTAGCTAAAATCAGAAACACGGGTGTATGTTTTTGAGATATGCATCGGGGGTGATTTTTTTTTTTAATGTTCTGTCAAAATGTTGTGCTGCATTTTGGTAATATTTTCCACTTAATTGATCCTAATAACGTTGAGCATGAAGCTGTTGCTTTTCTTTAGAAATATGTTAGGCCAGCTTCTTATGGAATAGAATTGGAAGTGTTCATGTGTTCCAGCGTTTGAAATTAAATTAACTTGACATTTGGACTCTCACCGTAGAAGTCTTCATTGACTGTCCAAGGAGTGGGCAGGATGTATGTTTAAAGAAACTAACAAATCCATAAAATCATCACTAATCACATCAGACCTTGAATTTATGTCAGTTTCTGCTTGGTTTAAGACACAAGTCTTTGTGCCATTTGGCATCATTCACTCTAAAGACAAGCAGCACATTAAAATCAGATTACTGCAGAGTAGTAAGAATTTATGCCAGCTCTACAGCTAAATAGCCACAAATAAAGTGATTGCAGCCTGCTGCTTATTTTTAGAGTGACACCAAATGGCACAAAAGGTGATGTGCCAAAAAAATATTTTAATATAAGAACAGAGGGGATGGAAAAATCTCACAGAGGTTTTACCAATAATTGGAAGAGTGACTGAAAACTTATGCAACGGTCCCTCTAAAAGGCGTTGAATGCACTGAATTAAGACAAAATTCTTACTGTGTGTCCTGCTATAACGCAAACAGTTACCCTTATTAAAAGGTTCGATCTGTCAGACACTGAAGACCTTCAGTTCTCACCAGAATAATTAGAAGTTGATGTTCTTTACATCTGATCCAAAACACAGTAAAATCAAGGGAGGTTCTCATCAGGCAGTATTTACCCTTAATTGGGAATGAATGACACACATTCTGCAGATTACAGCAAAAGAGGTCTATCTCTGCTAAAAAGACAGAAGTACAAATATAATTTTCTGAGTTGCAGAGTCAACCTATTGAGAGAGGACTTTGGAGAGGAAATCCCAGAATAACATCTCAATACAGATTCTCAATTCAGGAATATCTTCCTCCCTTACAAAAAAAACAATTTAGGCCATGATGCTGTCGAGGAATAGCTGACAACAAAAGGGGTGTAACCATCTCTTGCATCCACCTGATGTTTTTCTCAAAATGACTTTTATAAGTTCAGAAAGAGGTATAATGATTTTCTGGTAAAGAAGCAAGGTGATAGATATAGTGCAGTCTGCTCTGTTCTGGCCTTCATGTTTAAAATGACAGTTCTGCCCAAACCAACCCCCACTAACTAAACAAACAGAAAATCCCTCCTTGTACTTTGTTTTCCTATTAGCAGTTTTGAAACAAGAAAACTCTTCTGCCATTGTTTTTCATGCTGGACACCAGCTGAAGCCAGTGGGGTTGTTGTGTAACAATATTGCTGATGGGATATCGCTGGTCCCTCTTTCAAAGCACTGCTTATGTGGCAGGGTGACCTTTAGACATTACATGAAGAACATCATTCAAGGATGTCAACATGAGTGCCTGAATAAAGTTTGTGAAACATAAATGTTGAGACAGAACAACGTGACAGATTCAGCCGCTTTAGACCATATTACCTTCGAGAAGAGCAATAGTCCTCTGAAGATACAGGAGAAAAATTAGAGTTCTTAACATAAATCACACTTTGAAAGATTAGTAAAAAAAACAACAATCTGCAAGGAAAATCAAGGCATTTTGTTTTTCACTTGGTAGCAAATATGCCATAAGGATATTTTTTAATCCTGATATTTCTAAAATTTCTGAAATCTGCAGAAAGGTTGCAGCATTCAGAGCTTATAAAGACGAATGAAGGGAACAAGCAATGATTTGTTTAAAATGCAAATACTTCTTTGTACCAGTGCAGGCCTGGATTTTTTTTCCATTTTGTAATCTGACGGATTGGTTGGGTCTCAGAGCACGGGCAGTTTGGCTACATGACATAATGATCCTTTGCATGAGAATCCAGCCTCTCCTATACATTGCCAGTGAAACAGCGCGTGTCTCCTTTCCGCAATACCTCTGACAGACAAGTGCAGTATTATGATTAACCAGCATTCTTTTATGCTGCTTTCTTTTCCTTGTTCTGCATCTGAGTAAAGAGGAAAACCAGCGCAGTGGCAGAACTGTTCAAACGCCAGCTTTTTTGGCAGATGAGCATCCCTAGAAGTAAGAAAGCTTTGGTTTCAGTCTGAAAGCACAGGATGTAGCCATCCTTTTTGGTATGAAACTTGGGAAGTCTGTGAACCATTCATTCATACTCCTTTTCCATTCCACTTGACAGCAGTTCTTCATCCTACAGGACATGGAGCAGGAAAGGACTTTTAAGATAGACCCACTCTGATTTTTCACAGCCTGCATTAAAGTGTTTTATCAATTAAGGTTTCGTTCCCGATACTTCCAATCACATGGTAGGGAAGCCATACAAAATATTACATCAGCACTATTAAATCTGAAAATGTCCTAACAGGCAGGTACACCCAAATTGGCCCTTACGTCCTCATGCACCATGTGAAATGGATTCAATTAATTAGCTGGTTGTTTTATGACAATTCCAGCTGAAAGAATGACTGTAGGCCTTGCAGCTGAAAAAAACAAAAAAATCTTGTTAAACCATTTCTTTTCTTCTATTTCCACTTCTTTTCCTGACTCCTGTGAAACAGACACTATTTCAGACTTTTCGTGTACTCAGCACCTACCTGACAGGAGAACATGCGGACAAACCAGGCCATTCTGGCTCAGGAATCCAATTAGTTCATTACGAGAGTCCATTTGTTTCCATTACTGATCACAGGATGGAATGAGGATGTTTGATTTTCTTATAAACATCATCATAATACCAGACAGGGAGCCCAAACCATTTGCTTTGAGGTAGATGCCGTGACATTCTTTTCTGCTCAGTAAATGGAAAGCAGTGATGCTGCAGATGTTGGGTTGGATTCCTCTGTCTACATCAGTGTAGGTGAGAATGATAACATTTCCATTGAAAATTAACAATCTATCTCCTTTCTACTTTGTCCCTTGGTTAAACAACGTATGAAACAGTGCTGGAATACACAATAAATAGACGTATTTACTATAGTGGAAATGTAAATAATTTTTTGAAATAGCCATCCTGTGGAGCAACTGACCAAAACCAGGTAAGAGTAAAGAAGCACAGGCTTTGTATAGTTAAAAGTCCATAAAAAGCAACAGAAAAACCCTTCTTAGCTTCAGCAGACTTTGGATCTGATCAAAGTTAGAGGCAAGGCCTCCTTCATCTCAGTGCTTTAGCCTTTACCAAGTTCACTTTAAATAACAGCAAAAACTGTTTGCTTGACTCATTGTGTTTGTGATCAGATTCTTGCAGATCAAAGCTCCTCGGCTTTGCTTCCCAAGCCATCATCTAGCGGCTGCTGGAGGATCATGAGTCATCTCTGTGTGGACTATTGCCCTTTCTGAGACAGAACCAGACAAGTTCAAGATGTTCTTTAATTTCTAACCATTTAGTCACATCTCTGCAAATGGGATATGTGAGTCTGCTACTAATGCAATAGCTGGACATTTGCTTTTGCCAAAGTGGAAAAGCCTGTGGTTTTTGAGGATACTATTAGGAGATTTTTTCCTTTTGCCATATAAATGTGGCTAAGTCATGATCACAGTGCTTGCACAAATGCAAAGCCAAAAGCAACGACAGAACAGATCAGCTTCTCAGGTCATATCACTCAATAACCAATTCCCATTCACCTCACTGGAACTGGGATTATTTCCCATATGACATCTGTCATCTTTCAGGCCTCAATGACCGTATTTGTTTTCCCTTGCACACATTTGGGCTCTTTTATGTACCACACTTATAGGTCCATTGAGTCTAAATGGTGATTTTCCTTTCAGCTTGGGAAATTCAGAAATGGGAAATAATTCAAAACCAGCATATGATTAAGACTGTTTTGCCTTTTTTTTCTTTTCTCCACTTTTTAGGCTGGCCCAGGGAATTGCTACTTACAGCAAAATCTTCAAAAATATGAATACTCAGTAAAACAGCACAAATGCAAAGTTATTCCTCCTTTCAAACATTAAAATGTAATGCTTTGTACAATAAATTAGAGATTGACACAGCTTCCAACAAACCATTGCAATAACTGTCAAAGAAGTGAAATGCTGTATAGCCACTGTATTTAGGGCTTTGGGAAGAAGAATAAGATTTTGCATAGCCATAGCCGGATACTGTTGAGTTCTAATATTTTTTAAAATCTTAGGCTAATATATGTTTAGGAATCAATAAGAAAAGCTGGCTAAGGCAAGTATGTGACTGTTTTACCACAAGTCTAGAAGTAGGCAAGTCAGCTTTTTTATAACCTTATTATTCCTATATGTTACTTGCCAGTACTTTAGCACAAATCAGCTTTCCAAAGGATTTTGGAGCTAACAGTTAATCTTTATGAGCAATGCGAAATGCATTATGTCATAACATGCTGACACACAGATCTACATCTGAGCACAGAGGGGGTGTCTTGAACAGACTAAATCTTCCCAGATGTAAGTTTCCTTTGGAAACCTATTTAATACTTTGATTCTGCCAAAGGCCGCAGTGATTTTCATTGCAGCTCTCCTAGCTTATTTCTTAATTCATTTAACAATGTCCAGAAAGTTAGAAGCAAATATGAATGTCATTATATCCAGATGTCTTCAATTTTTTGTCTTTCTTTCTGTTACACGATGCCATCTACTGCAGAATAACTGAATGACAACCTTGTAAAAATGCAGAGAAATCTGCTTTATTTCCTTATTACTATAAAATTATGTCAGTCGTTTTGTGACACATTTTAAATTTCCATTATTTTCATTGCTATTGTTGACTAAAATATGGAAAGGTGAGTATTCTCAGTGTGAAAAATTGGTCACTGAGAAAAGCCTCTGCTTCAGAAACAAACAGTTGTCTTGAAAACAGAATATCTTCCAACCAGCAGTGCAAAAATGTGAGAAAGATGGCCCTTTTCTGCTCCCCATTTGAGCTGTCCTCTTCGCTGTAAGGCAGCAGGATCTCATCTCTGGAAATAAGAAAACAACAAAACAAATCAATGAAAATGAAGTAAGGATGAAGGAAAAATGACATATGAAAATGCAAATTCTTGGATATGAATTTCCTGGTGAATAAGAACCTTGCTGTCTTAAACACATAGTTAAGAAACAAAACTGTGGTTTTGAAAAAGAGTGATATCAAGAGCTGAAAACCTGAATATCAAAAATAATCAAACACATCTTATGGGTACAGAAGCGTGTGTACACTATGCATATTTTTATATGTGTATACAAGTCATATAACTGTACCTTACATGTGCACACAGTAACAGGATTAATTCCTTTAGATCTGCATCATGGTATTTTTATTTAACAATTATGTATAAGCTATGTTTTGCCCTGAACTAATGAAAACTCCTCTCTTCCCTTCCTCATTATGTTTGTAAATGAGAAGGCCGTTTTAACCTGTGGAGTTGGGCAGAACTTAAGCAGAGCGACAGCTGAGTACATCGCTCTAGGGTGAAGTGGATCTATGGCCACCTGTGCTCTCTTGGGTGTATCCAACCACCTCCTTTTAGAGGGATAACAAACCCTAACCTCCCCAGTAGCTTTGATGGTATTCTGCCTCCCACAGCATACTGCTTTTGAGGTCGTCTCTTATACAGCGAACCACCTGTACTCTGAGTTACTCGGCTTTTGCCACTATAATTCAGGTTCTTTCATGACTCATTAGAGAGACTATAAAAAACATTTCATTCATTACACTGCACTTCTTATTTTTAAAATACATTTCGTCCTTCTTGCTTGTCAGGAAACATTCATCATTACTCTTGTCAAGGCTGGGCAGTTTGGCTTTTTCCTAAGTGCCCACAGTGAAATCCTGGTTTGTTAAAGGAGTGAAATGTTTCTTGCAGAAACAGTCAGCAATAAATTAAGCAGAGAATTAGCTTGTTTACCGGGGATCTGCTGACATGATTCTGTGGGGTGAGAGCTGGGAAACCAAGCCACTGTTTTAGAATCTAAATCTAGCTTGCCAGACTAAGGAAGGATGTCTACACCTTTTTCAGAGGTAATGGCTGTTAGGCAGTGTCCTTTGAAGCAGCACCTGATGCTGTGACCCCGTGTCATGGTGGGTGTGAAGAAGATGCTGTCCTGGAAATAAGCAGTTCTTCTCCACCTCTCTTGTGCAGGATCTGAAGTTTCTGGTAAGGTCCAAAAGGTGGAGAAGCAAAGGGAAAAGCAAACAGAGAATTTCTAAGTGATAGAAAATATCTGGGGGGGATTAGTTTTCATACGCCACTGGAATGTTTTAGATTTTAAGATGTTTTGTGTTATCAAAGGCAGGTAGAATACAGCCTCCCAGCCCAATATCGGGCACAGAAAAACATATTGGCTTGAAAATGTCTGAAAGGATTTTTGAAGCTTTTTGCATCTTGTTGTTCTCATCAAGCTGGTGGTCAAAACCAGCTCTTAATCATAATCAGTGTCAGCCTTAACAAGTCAATATTTTCCTGTTTGCTTCTTTTGTAAATGAAGTGCAGAAATAACATGTTGATGTATGCAGAAAGCCTGTAAAGGGGTTGAAATTGGGAAAAGAAACCTCCTGTCCCATGCAGAGGATTCAGGGAAGGTGAAAAGGGAGGGTATGTGTTATGGGAAAGATGAAAATGAATAGAGATGAAAGGGACTGAAGCAGACGCATGAGAAGGGATGAAATGCGTCCAAGCGTGTACCATGTGAAAGAGCCAGGTGTGGATATGGAAACAGATACCCACAAATACAGAGAGAAATTAAAACCAAGAATGTAAAGAGAAGAAAAGAGACCGATGTACCAACACAGTAGTGGTAAAGAGAAAAAGCAGACGTGAAAGATGCTGCATGTGAGAAAACAAAGATGGACCGCATAACCCATAGGAATGGACTGCACTATATATTTGGACTCAGTCTCATACATAATGATGACCATTACAACAATTTGATGGCATTCAGATTTTTCTGTCTGGACCCAGTGTCAGAGCTTTGAATTACATCTTTTGGAGTTTTTTTTTTCTTTTTGAAGGATGATGTGTAGTAGGTAACTTCTGATATTAAAGTTTTAAGGATGATGTAGGCACACAAAATAGCTCTTTCTCCAGAATTTTGTGCTTGTAAACTGTATTATTTTGAATTATTCATGGAAAAAATCTTATTCATTATTCAAGACATTAACTAATACTTACATTTTTAATCTGACACTTCTAAAAACTACAAAACTTCAAGGAACTTGTTTAACTTTGTAATGTTATTTTCATATTGGTTTCATAAATGACCGGGCTTTCTGGATCTTGTTTCTCTAAGAAAATACAAACCCAAAATTTAATGTTTGAAGCTGGTTTTCATCAGTCTCTTCAAATTCATTATCTACAACAAATTTTATCAGTAGAATATCTGTTAGAAGGAATTCACAAAACCATGACTATTACAGACGAACAATGCTTTTTCTGAAAATACCAACACTTGTAACATTTGAGCAGGGCAGATGACACATTAATTGCAAACCATTTGGGCAATTAATGTGAACATTCTTTTAGATCTATCGCATATAGTGGCTTTCAAAAAACACTTTGAAAAGTGCTAGCTATTAATGCAAGATGCTAGTGACAAGGGTTTGTGTTGGACAGACAGCTTAGTTCGCATCCATGTGTAAGTGCTCATGTTGGCACATGGGGGCCAATAATACACTTGTTTGAGAGATTTGGCACATTTGCTTTTTAGCTGCAGCAGAGAATTCAATTGCTAATTACACAGTAATTCAGTCTGACACTAAAATTACTCGAGACGGAAGATTATCACAGATTTAATTGGGCTTTGTATCAGCTCCAGAAGATTTCCATTGATGTCTATTTATAGATTCAGAGCAGACTCTGCAATTAATGTAACACATCCTCCCAGTGTCTGAAGTATTTAGCCTTTTACTTCACACACATAAACTATGCTACAGTAGAAAACAAAACAGACTACCAGCTTTCATGTTATTCATCTTTGATTTGGAAAACACATTTAAAATAATATTGAACACTATATTGTCTTTCTTTCCAGTTGCAGGATGTACCCATCTCGGGCAGGTTTATGCTGACAGGGATGTTTGGAAACCAGAGCCATGCCAAATCTGTGTGTGTGACTCGGGATCTGTTCTCTGCGATGACATCATCTGTGATGATCAGGAGCTGGACTGTCCCAACCCAGAGATTCCCTTTGGAGAGTGCTGTCCAGTTTGTCCACAAACGACACCACAACCTACAACAGTAAGTCTGTCCTCAATGTTCTCACTTTGGTGTTGGCAGATTCTTGATCCCTGTCAAGCTCTATTTGTTTTCTTTTAGCTGCTCTTAAACACTGTTCTTTAAATGCTAAGCTTGTCACTTTCTGACTCCAGGCAAAAACTTAGGATGGGCAAATTTTGCCAAATCAAATAAAAAAACAGCTTGAACTTTCAGAGTTTTATCTTTTCTATTATATTCAAGAATACTTCTGTATTCTATCAGAGAATTGGTACTGGATCTGATAAAGTACTTGTTAGTCCTTTGAGTTATGCAGCTGAAAGCATGAAGTCCTTCAACCCAGTTTTACATAGATAACAGGCACAGATAAATAGTAGAAAGGGACAGAGGACAACAATTAACTGTTACATTTTTCATTTTACAGAGAAGCATAGGAATAATGCAAAGAGCTTATTTGTTGACTGCATGGTCAATCTATACCCATAAAACTAATACCAACACAGAGGTAAAGAAAGACAGTTTTCACAGCATACCACGAGTCTACATTTCTTATCAATTCAATTCTACATCGTCACAGAGTAAATTTCCTTTTGCAGAGTTATTGCTGGCTTAATACCCTGTAAAGGAAAGGTGAATCAAGCCCTGCTTCCCTAATTTATCACCATCTTGTTTATAGAAACCAACATGATCTAAACCACTTGCAGCAACTTAACCTCCCGAAAATCAAGAATGTTAGTGCATGCGAAGTCCCCTACCTACACCGCTTCAGTGAGCGAGCCAGCTATACTGAGCTCTAAGGTTATCCGAACATTTCATCCTTGTTTAAGATCCATGAGATTCTGTTAAAGTACCTAGTTTTCCACAGGCACATTGAAGATTCTCATCCAGAAGATAAAAGAAGTGAGAGAGATGTGTATATGAAAGAGGAAGGGAGGAGATGCATTTCTGCAACTCTATAGTGTATCTGCTTAAACATGAAATGTCATATACAAACACGTCACCTAGTGTTAGTTGCATGATGCTAGTGCAACTGTGCTGCTTCCAGGACTACCTGAGCTACTTCACTGAACAGTTTTAGAGGTGTAAATGAGTGGTACATACAAGCATGCTGGAGATTTAAGCACAGCTCCCTCATTCGTTGAGTCCAGAGACTCTTCTGTCAGTTCTGAGGTTCCTGATAATAAAGGACACGTGGACTACTCCCTCCAGCCTCTGTCTTCGATATATAAGAATTTGGTCAGCCGACTGGAAACTGTCGTTGGATGGTGTGTAGGGAAACGCCACCTTGAAAGATCCAAGATAATTTCAGCTGTATATTCTTTGCTACCACTAGCACCTGAATACATAAAAACTGTTCTGAAGCATTAATTGAGGATCCAGATAGTAACATGTAACTGAATTATTAACTGAAAAATAAATAAATTGGAGAAGTACACCTGAGAAATTAAAATTAGCTACATTATCACACTTAACATGCTAGACTGAGAAGGATACAAGAAAACTGTCCCTTACAGATTTCCACAGTGGACTTCTGTCCCCATTGTACTCAATGGCAAAGCTCTACTGACTTCATTAGTGCCTTGTTTTTGTGTACAGGAAAGGTGTATCTTTATGGATGACCTGTGAAAATACAGATGAAACACTGACCAAATCCCCCACAGCTTTTAAATATACTGAATAAGAATAAATGTAATTCATTTGATAAAACTATATTCCAATGTTTAAATGTGTTTTACTCTTCTTTTTATATACATATATATGTTCAGTTTTTTAGGTTGATTTGGGTTTTTATTTCTTAATTTAATTACCTTTCCTTTTTTTCTAGACTCCTGGAGTAGTCAGCCGAGGACCCAAAGGAGACCCTGTAAGTGCAGCTTTTTTTTTTTTTCCCCAAGGAAGCTAACAAAATCAAGAGCCAGCGTTTCCATGTATGAATTTTGTCTATTGTCTTTCCTGAATGTTTGGTTGTGGTCTTAGTCATGTTTGATAGAGCAAGTTTCCCACCATAATCACACAGACTTTGGTATGAATGGAAGGATTTGTCCTGCGATGCTCTTGCAGTTGGAGGCAAGTGCTGACATCTGTATCTGCTCTGTTTGTGTCTTTGCAGGGTTCTCCTGGGGTTCCGGGAAGAAACGGTGCCCCTGGGCCTCCAGGACAGCCAGGGAGTCCTGGAGCTCCTGGCCCCCCCGGGATCTGCCAGTCGTGTCCCAGTATAAGTGGAGGGGTAAGTCGTCATTACATGCGGTTTCTACCTTGTTGCTCATAAGCATACAAAACAATACTGCAGGCAGCCATCCCTTGCGCCTTCACACATACTTTGCTTTCAATGGCACCTGTCTCTCATTTGTGCCTTTGAAAAACACAGCTGAGTGGTAGGTGGGGTTTTGTTGTTTTGGGGGGATTTTGTCCACCAAGTTTGGCTGGAGTGCAATCAGATCTCTGCCTTATCTTATGTTTTAAAACTTTTGGAGCCAGATCTGATGAAGGACTTCTTTAAATCAGAAGTAATCTGATCAGAAAGAAAGTGTGCAGGAGGAAATATGTCAAGCTTAACGGTTAGGGTACTCTCTTACTGTATTTTATGCAATGCATGTTTAAAAAAAATATTCCCAGGAGACTAGACCAAAACACAGGTCCTCTTCTTGCAGGGGAGTGCCACATAGGTGCAATTTGTCATGCTCTCTGTTTATTTCTGGCCCACTGAATCTTGAATTCTCTTCTGAAGACTTGGGCAGACTCAGCAAGAGATCTAATTTGAACTAAAGTTTCTGTGCAGTTGGATTTTTTAGGGGAGCTGAGCCACAGCTGGCGCTTTTTTAAGAGATGTCATTATCTCCCACGCAATCGAGCAAGCCTGGCTTTACAAGCCGGGATTGCTTTAGCACAAAAGTGTTAAAAATCGTATGTTAAAACAATTGCTACCTTTGAACTTAGGCCACTGTTTGTAGCTTCCGTGTACGCTTCCCACTCCCAGGTAAGCCAAAAACTGAGGAAAGATATCTTGGTTCTATTCAGTTCTGAAAGCAATCAGGGAGAAGTACCCATGGGTGGGTTAACCCGTCTCAAGGGACATCACAATAACACACCAAGAGAGCTACTGGCTTTGGGTTGGCAGATGCAGACACAGGAGAGGATGATAGGCTGAATTAGTCACCCACTCCAACGCCATATCAAAGACGTGCTGTTGAGAGGGTCAACTCGCTGTCCTGATGAGAGGGTTGATATCAGTAGCACAGGAGTCATCTTGTACCTGGTCAGTGAAGGAGCTGGGTCCACAGTGGTTTGGATTATCAGGCAGAACACTGCATGTATTCAACCTTTCCTGCTCAACCACCTATATGCCATTAATGCATAAACTGCATTTATGCCATATTATTCAACTAAGTTTGCTAACATCTGCATAATAAAATCAACATATGCCAATTAAAAGGCTTACATGGGAATTCCTTGAAAAACTGACTGTAGAATTTATAGGGGTTTTTAAACAGTATTTTATGTAAATGGGTGTGTCAAAGATGCTATCTGCTCTCAGAAAGGTCCACAGGACATGTTTTCACTCCATGCCTTGGACTGAGCTTCCATTTGTTTCAAGGTAAATTGTCAAAAGCATTGAGGCTCAGCTGCTTGGGCTCAAAAGTGTGATCATATTTGAATTACTAGGAGTGACATAGTGAACAGGAAGGGAGAAAGGGAAAGATGGAAAATGGAATTAGGGAAAAAGTGTGAAACTCAGTTTTCTGAGATGTGTAAGTTCCCATGCATGAGGTAAAATAAATTATTTGTAATTCAGGGAAGGACAGACTTATACATAGTTGAGAGATTTTTTGCTACCAAATACTCTGAAATGACACATTCATTAATCACAGGTAACAGAAACTGGGAAAATTATAATAAACTGTTGCACTATTTAGTGTAACAGAAAATACTTCATCAACTTTCTTAAGTAACAACTAAGTCCAACAGAAAAGACACTGATAAAGAAAATGGAAGGAAAAGCTTAAAAGGATTCAAACAAGAATAAGAGGAGAGAGAATGGTAATTTTTTGGTTCAGCTGAGGCCCAGCTGTTAAGATGAAAACTGGATGTGCACAGCGTAGGGAGCTAATGTTACCATGACCACAAAAGAAAGATATTCTCTTATGGATGATTTAAATATGTGGCGGCTATACGTGAAGCAAGTACTACTCAATAGATAAAAATGAGTTATTTTCCATACATTTGCCATAGCATTGTAAGAAAAGACTTATTTGATTTGTAGCAATCACCTTTTTTCTTTTTTCTTTTTTTTTTCTTTTTTTTTCTTTCTTTTCTCTTTTTCTCTATTTCTTTTACAGAGTTTTTCTCCACAGTATGACTCCTACGATGTGAAGGCTGGTTCAGCTGGTATCGGTTACCCACAGCCCATTGTAAGATGATATAGCCTTTTTTCTGTCCTTTTTTTTTTTAAAGGACAATTTTTTTGCTTGTAGATTATACCTTGGATGTGTATGTATCCTGATTTTAATTTAACAAGATAAGTTTTAATTTAATTGTTGCCTACAAGTGGAATGCAATGTAAGGCAGCAGTTTTCTTGGCAGTATCATTCTAGAAAGTAACTATAGGTTATCTGGGGTTTTGCCTTTTCTCTCTCTTTCTTCTTTTTCTTTCCTTCTTTTTCCTAATCTGTCTCTGATTCACTTTCTTGCACCACCTAAACATTTATCCCTTTCTCCCTTGCATACCCTCCTCACTTAACTGCTTTGGTATTCTACTAATTGCTCCCCTCCCACCCACCACTTCTTTACCTCTTTCACTGCCCCTAATCTTCCTTTATCCATTCGGCAGCATTCTGTCTTTACTCTGTATGATACTCCATACTTGTTTACTTTTCCACAACTCAAATTTGCCTGATAAAAAGTGAGTAAAGCCCTCTTGTAATCTTTTGTTCACCCCAGAAGCAGTCAAAAGCTTTTCACTTTTTCTTTTTACAGTTATCATTATTTTTTTGCTCACAGCTGTTCAGACTGTGTACTAAGGATGCCGTATCTGCCTGCTAGGCCTGGCCCAAACTTTTCACTGTTTTTTAGTGACATAAAGCATGGATTGCCTGAAAGAGTTGTGCATGAGCTACGCTCCGCCTGTAAAATAAATTTAAATGTTGTACCTCATCATTTTCCTTTTAGGCACTGGGATTTAGAGATATTCACCACTGATGATATGGAGTGTTCTTGATTCAGGCAATCTGCTATATAGAGGACGTGGTGAATTGCTATTATTTGAAATTGGCTGCTGCTTCATTAAGCATAATCATTATTTTCAGTCCAATGCTGCATGACAAGGTTTGGGAATCACATGTTGTAACATACCAAGGCAGTTCCGAGCAAATATGTCATTTCTCAGGGTTTCATCAGACCATCTCATGACATAAATTTTACTAATCGTGACAGCTGTTTTTCCTGAAATATAGTTCATTGTTTTCTCACCTATATTTTAATCTGTTTATTTCTACCTCGTTCATTTGCTAATACGATCATCCATGCATTGGTCATCCTCAACCATCTATTTTTGTATTTGTTAATTCATTTATTCATATTCAGCTCCTCACAGTCTTTGCTCACAACTTATCATATCATCTACGTTTTGCTCCTTGGTGTCTTAATATGGGATGTGTTGAACCAGGCAGATAGCCAAGATACCTTTCAGTTAACAATTAAGATTACTCCTCTCTATTTTGGCATTTTTCCTTGAGGTGCTTAGTGACTTCTTGTGCTCTGCCCCCTGGACTTGGGTTAAAAAAACCCACGACTTAATTTGGCACCCTAGAATGTCTTCAGCCAGGATTGTCTGTATAGTTTCAGGTCATACAGTCTTTTACATTGCATCATGCAACACATGACTGCAAAGTAAGTAACAGGAGTTACAGGCAGATGTGACTAAACTCGCCAGAACTAAAGAATGTTTATCATTAACATTACACAGACTAATTAATTTATGAATCTATACATTTAATTTATCAATTTTCAACTTAAACACTCAGTTTGAATAAGCATACAAATTGAAATAATTTGGAAGGATAATAAAATGAAAAATGCCAGCTATAGCACCAACATTTGTCCATGGGTGGTTACCGTGCCTGGTATTTCCTCAGTCCCACATCTCTCCAATACTGTCTTTCCGGTGGCTTTCCACTGCTAGTAGACTGGTTTTGCACTTTACATCACAGTCGCTCTTTACTTGCTTGTATAACCTCCACATATTGTCTTTGTTTCTTTCCACCAGTGCACCACTCTGACTAAAACATGCTCATTTCTTCACAGTCTGGAGATGCAACAAATGTCATACCTCACTATCAGTTTATCTCCTCAGTGCCCACCTTGAAAAAAATAACGTCTTGTTTGTTTATAGCTCTATGTCTAACCAATTGATTACAATTGATGAGTTGATGGCTTCAATTCATGTTATTTTATACCAAATGAGTTCTAACAGTCAACAGCAAGTGAGTTCTCATTGTCTTCACAGGTTGAAGACAACCCGATTTACCCAGACACTAACTACTCTGCCGCTTGGCGTACTTCTTGTCCTAGAGAATAGCAAATATTACAATGATTCTCTTTTTTAGGCAAAAGGCAATCTGTGAACTAATATTAACGTAGTATATTTGCAGTATATTAGTATGCTATACTATGTATCCTGGTATAGTATAGCAATACTATTAATCTTGTATTATGAAAATTAGTTCATGTAACATCTGTTATACATGACCTATTCTGATACAGTATGACAGTATCCAATGAAACACATTATGTGCAATATTAAGATATGGAATATAGTGTCAGTACTGCAGTACATGGTGTTTTTCATGTAATTCATATACTTCAATTGTTTTGGTGGTATCAAATCCATAAAGAGTTTAATTTAACAAAAGCTTTTCTTAAAGAACCACATATAGCTGCAGTAAACCACTGTGCTAATTTTCAAACGTTTTCTGTTTTGCAGTATCAAATGTTTTTGTGGTTGTTGCTAGAGGAAGTAGAAATATTAGCATCCTTCCCAAATTGATAATTTCCTTAGTAATGTTTTACTCCCTTTTTACCAGTTAAAATAAGGAACACTACTACTGCTTTGAGTGAAACGATATGTATATTGACGTTTCATCCTCTGAGTCTTTTGGTTAGCCCAGACATAATTTATTTTTTATGACTTAGTACTGTTAAAGTTCAGAAAAGGTTTCACTGGTGAAAATGCTTGCCTTACTGACAATAACAGAAATATGGCCTTAATTCAGTATACCTGTAAGTCCTAAGAAGTCTAGGGCCATAAACAGGGTTTATCATACAAAGTTCTTCTAATGGGTTGTATATGTATATGTATATGTGTATGTATATGTAATATAGCCCCTGAATGCAGGTGAGAAATTTTAAAATTAGTTTTAGAAAGCAAAATCTGGCGTCAATAGAGGAGCAAGCAAGTTTATTAGTAGACTTTGGGTCCACCACTGAAGATGTAGGGTTAGGCTAATGAAGCTCAGTTACATGGCAGAAAAGCTGAAGCACATTTACTCTTTTTTACAAATTAAGACTTCCAGTTATCTATTCTTCCAGTTTAGGTAGCTGAAAAGCTGAGCTGTGAGCATCCTTCTGGGGGTTTAGGGAAGGGGAATAGTTACTTGAAAAAACTACAGCTTTGAAAACATCTTGTGGAGTATATTAGTTAAGGCTGCAAAGAGAAACACAGTGATCCCTTTTCTGAAGGGACAGCAGGTACTAGACAACGTATTTAGCAATGTGTGTATATACTGCTGCTTCTTTTTCACTGCCCCAAGTGCATGTCACCATGGCTTTTTCTCTGTAATAATACGTAAAAACTTATTTCAGTTATTGGTGACTATAGCAACTACATTAAGCTTTATAGCAATATTACATTAATATAATTACTATTTTTTAATCTACATTATAGACTGGCTTTCCAGGACCGCCTGGCCCCAGTGGCCCCCCTGGCCCACCTGGTCATGCAGGTCCCCCTGTAAGTAAAATTAATCTTTTCATAATCTTCTCATATTCTCTTATATGTGTCTCCTTTTCTCTGTCATAAATATTAGGTACATTTTCAACCAATAAATCTAGATACTATGCTGAAGAATTCTATGGATAAACATAATCTTCTGTTGATTGGGTTGTACCATCTATGCACCACCGAGACTCAATGGCTGAGTGCTATATACTGCGCTTGCTTAAGTCCATGTGTTCCCCTGAGCTTTCTACAATTCTGTGGAGTGTCAGCTAAGGTTGTCTTAAGACATGTCACTGCCTATCATCCTCTGTTAATATTCACAAATCTTAATTTATACAAAAATTCAGCAGGAGATAAGGTGGGAATCCTAATACACACACAGCGCACGCACAAAGGGTCTGAGTTTTTTTGATGCACACCTCCTTTTAGAGTGGTTTTAATTCTGTTCTCATCTAGGCATATTCTGCTTGGTTCTGCTAATTTCACCTTTGGTCATTTGGTGACAGTTCTGACTACCATTTTCCTTACAATTATGAGACTGTTATAAAATATAGTAGCACCATGGAAGGATGCATGTAACTGTTCACATCGTAACTGTTCACATCTTAACTGTTTTTTTGCTACATTATAGGGCTCTGCTGGATACCAAGGTTCCCCCGGAGAACCAGGACAACCTGGCCCTCCTGTATGTATTCATTACCTATCACTCTATATGTTAAAAGCATGACCTTACATGCATGAATCTGTGTCATCGCTGGAGTGGATGGAAATTTTACTGTTGATCCTTTCTGTTTACTATCATGTATGTCAAATGTACAAGTATTTTATGACACCTCATGCATTTCTAATTTGAAAGAGACTTAATATTTTTATTATTATAGTTAATATAAATTATTCTTCTACAGGGACCTCCAGGCCCTGTTGGAATGATAGGACCAGTTGGTCCACCAGGAAAAGATGTAAGTTCACTATTATTCATCCAGTGATTAATAAATGGGAAGAGAGAAAGTTCATTAAATGGTAAGACAGCAGAGGATATTGATACCATTGCAGTTAAGAATTTTTAACATCTCCCTATTTCTCAGCTTGAACACATGACTGTAAGAAACTAGAGTTGGCTTACATTAGGTATAAATGTCCATTCAAAAAAAGTTTCAATTTTAGAGGGCCATTTGATTGACAGAATTTGATTTAAAAAAAAAAAAAACTAAGCATGAAGTATGCTATTTTGATCTGATGTAAAATAAATTAGCTGTTATAAAGAAAAGCACACAGTAGTGCTAGTTGTCTGCTCCCTTCAAGTCTTGCTTTGAGAGTTAAGGCTGTTAAAACCATCTTTTGTGTGACAGCTGGAAGTCCTGAATAGGTATAGTACAAGGCGAGACAAGCAGCTAGTTTTTGTCCATTTTGAGCTTTTCACCATGAAAAATAGGTTTTCCATGATCATCTGTTCCTAAAAGTTGTCTCGAAATAAATTAGATGTTAACCAAAATCTTGTGAAAATTTGATTTTATAAATTGACAGCTGTTTTTCAGAAGGCAGTCATATAGTGAACCATCACCGTGCTATAATTTTCCCTAGTGTCTTTGGCAGAAGTTTCACTTGTTTATTCCAACTCGCCTTGATCTACTAGGATCGGTTCTTTGCCAGTAACTGAAGCAATAGCAAAGCAGTCAAAAAATTTTACTTTCTTTCAATAGGGAGAACCAGGAAGACCAGGCAGAAATGGAGACCGTGGAATTCCTGGATTACCGGTACGGAAAAGCCCCCAATAACAATGGTCTTCTAATCAAAGGTTTTGTTTTCCTGTTTTAAGTTAGTCAAGTGAACATGACACACAATGAACATTGGCTTGTGCCCTTCATACAATAAGTATGGGATTTATTCATCTTTCTATATTTGTGTGTTTAGGGTCACAAGGGACACCCTGGAATGCCTGGAATGCCTGGGATGAAAGGTCAACGAGTAAGTATTCAGTGTCTTGAGTATAGCTGAGTCTGTTACTCTACTTGAATTACAGTGTTGCACTGTTGTGCTCTTTCAGTCATCAATTCCCAGCTAAAGAGACTGAATTAGAATTAAAGGCCAATTTCTGGACAATGTAGTCAGACCTTCTAGTCTGTAACAAAGACTGCTAAATTTTATGTAGTTACCTCAGTTTTAGAGCTCCATCTTGAATGCTGGGCTGAAGCATGCTTTCCAGAAAAGCATCCACTCTTAACTAATGGCCATGAAGAAATGGAGGATCCAGAACTTTCTTTCTAAAAGTGTTCCAATAGCTGATAGCACTCATCTTTAAAAATATGCCCCTTTATATGAGTTTGTCTTGAAGCTTAATATTTTACCAAGAGGAATCAAGTTTTCCAGACGCAAGAGGAATACTCTTCTCAGATATGGTTTTCAATTCCCACAGGGTTTTGATGGAAAAGATGGTGCCAAAGGTGACAGCGGTGCTCCTGGTCCAAAGGTAAAAAAACTACAGTGTCGTCTTTGTAATAGGTACAGTAATACCCTCCATCATTTGTTATATAGCTGTACTTTGCATATGATGTAATTATAAAAATCCACTAAACATTACAAAAACTCATTGAATATCTCCATGAAAAAAATGAGAATCATTCCAAAGCAGTTAGACTTTCTGAACCCCATCACGTCTCAATTTTCTACCCATAATAAATATGAGATTCCAAAATGAAAGGACATGCCTGGATCATCTGACTTTACTGAATGATATTAAAGGACTGAGTCTTCCTGATTTTTTTTTCTCTGTTTAAATATTTTTTTTCTTATTTAGACATCTCGGACCTCACAGACCTCAGTTCATGCTGATGACACTCAGCATCACACAAAAAGGGACAACAGATTGGGCTGTCTCATTTCTGTGTCTCTTCCCCTTAAATAAACCAAAAAATGTTCTCACCAAAGTTCATTCCCTCATTGGTGTTTTCTTTCCATTACAGGGTGAAACTGGTCTTCCTGGAGCAAACGGATCACCGGGCCAACCGGTAAATATGTGTATCCTGTAGTATTTAAATGGAAGTGCCAATGGCACTTCCTGGTTAACTGAGTTACTCATCGTTCTTTTAACTTTAATTGACCCGCCACATGCATTGAACAATACCAAGATATGCAAATAAGAGCAATGTCTCTTTGCTTGACCATACTATTTTGGAAAACGGTTAGCAGACTCGTTTTCCTGTGTTTTCTAGGGACCAAGGGGTCCAGCTGGTGAAAGAGGAAGACCTGGAAATCCTGGTGGCCCTGTAAGTAATTACAGCAACTGTTCTTATCCAGAAGCAGCATATAGTTTGTTTCAATATGTTGATAATTCCTTACTTCATAGATTTACTTGTTGTAATGCAGAGGATTAGAAAACTATATAGCATCTGTAAAATCATACATGAAAACTTTTCAGTCCCCCAGTTAAAAACATAACACTTCTAACTCACAACATGTTCACCATCTTATTCTCTATTTCCTTTTTTTAAATGAATAGATTACACACTGAAGGAGAGTTCAGTGTTCCAGCGTAAGCTCAGGTTCAGCCAAGAGGAACAAGGAGGAGGAGTTGGAAGCAAAGGGCAGCAGCAGAAGGCAGAGAGAGGAAAAACTGCAATCTCAGAAGTAACTTGCAGGAAGAAGATAAAATTACTCCTTGACTGAGATTAGGGGGTACATTCTTTGCTGTGAAAGAAGTCATAGTTCATAGCATCCAACACAAACAACAAAGCACAGCTGAAGTAGAATAACCAGCAACTTGTTCATAGAAACACTATATAACCTGAGCAGTGGACCTGGTCTAACACATCTACAAGGCAGGCAACAGGACGTGCAATCATATCAGCCTTTGTTAGGTTTTGGGGGTGAAGTTTTAGTCTTTTATGTGAATTAGAAGTAAGTGTTACTTTGCAATATACAACTATTGCGATCTTAGTTATTTAACCTTAAAAACTGTCCACAGAGATGATGGTTTGTAACTGTTATTTCCTTAAGAAATGTAGTGAGAATACATTTTTGAATCTTGCTGTCTAATCATTACAGTACAAGTCACATAAAGTGTTGGATATTCCTTCACAAAATATTTAGTTAATTTTTAATTTAGAATTATGTAGTTGAGGAATCCTTGTGTCTTGGTCAATTAAGTGGGAACGCACAGAAACAAAAATAATGGTCTGAGAGTCACGGGCATTAATGTGTGTGGGTTCTGTGTCCAGGGTAGTGCTCTGTACCCAACATCTCTCTTCTTTCTGTAGGGTGCCCATGGCAAAGACGGATCTCCAGGAGCAGCAGGCCCACCTGTAAGTTGAATTACAGATGCTTGACTTTAAGCATTTGCATTGCTCAAGTCTAGCTGCTTCTAGCTGACGATCTGCAGTGCCAGCAAACCTGAGACTGGGGGTACACTGGTTTAAGAATGAACATTTTAATTGTATTTCATAACGGTTGGTTAAGATACTTGAAGCATACAGTGCAATGGGAGAGCTTTAACACTGTAAATCAGAAAATGCATAAATCCAAACCCAGGTTATTCTCAGAGAACAGATGGATAGAAATGTTCTTCTCTACACAGATCAAATTTTAAAGTCTTATCAAATACATTATTTAGTTGTCTGAGGTGGGCAAAATTTTTTCTTTTCTATCTGCCTAGAAACTTGAGCATGTCCACTTGTATACGTAACAGCAATATTAGCTATTTTTTTTCTCCTACACCTTTTTATAATTAGAATAAATTTTGAACATTTTTTATAGCTTAATCTCTTTAATGTTAGCTTCCATGTTTTTAAATTTATAACACAGAAATTTAGCTGAACGTATAAAAGTCAGAGTAACTAAGATGTAGGTGTGATATTTTGGGACTAGCCAAACTTTATTTTCTACAGCATGATTTATATTTGCTATTTTGCCAGGTGTTTTCTTACTCAGAGAAAAATCTCATAATCAGACATTTTTTTAACTTAACATTAATTCCATATGGCTTTTACCGTTTGCATTAACAGTATTTCTTTCACTTTTAAGGGTCCCCCAGGTCCCCCTGGAACTGCAGGATTTCCAGGCTCTCCAGGTTTTAAGGTATTCAGCTAAAGATGCATGCTAATATAGGATTTGGTCCTCTCTCTAGTTAGCCAGCTTATGTCACTATACATCTTTATTTACAAGTACTCCTTTTTCTGGCTGCTATTACACTGTTTCCAAGCCTAGAACTGATGTATTTACATACGCAGCACAAGACAAACCTTGTGCTCATCACCTTCATGAATACACACCCCAAAACACCATGAAGTGGTAGACCCAATGCTTTATGTTGCATTATGGGAGGGGCTCAAGTGAACCTCCCCAACTAGAGGAACTATGCAGCATGTGCTGGTTGGAGTTCATGGATACCTTGTGCCTCAGCACTGGGGTCACCGTGCTGATTTGGCTCTTGCACTCAGGTGATGGTGGTAACCTTCTCCCCAAATCATACAAAGATGTCAGAGTAGAGGAAGAATGCATGAAGCTGATACTGATTGCCCTGTAGACAAGACTAAAGTCCATCCATTTTCTCCTTTTACTGTTTTTCTGTAGGGTGAAGCTGGTCCTCCTGGTCCTGCTGGTTCTAGCGGTAGTCCTGGAGAGAGAGGAGAACCTGGTCCTCAGGGTCATGCTGGGCCACCTGGGCCTCAGGTATGTAAATACCACATCGGAACTGAGAAGTGTTGTGCCACTTGGTCTTCACAAAGCTCTACATGTCCTTTGGTTTAGTCCTAGGTTAACAGCATTGGTTATTTATATTTTCATTTTTTCAGGGCCCTCCTGGAAGAGCTGGAAGCCCTGGCAACAAAGGTGAAATGGTGGGTACTTTTCATATCACTGTCTTTTGCTGCACTGTGTTGATGATGGTTGCTGTTTGGACTGGGCAGAGTCCAACAACACCATGCTCTCTTCATCCCCATCTGCTGTTCACTCTCTACAGGGACCTTCTGGTATTCCTGGTGCTCCTGGTCTGCCAGGAGGCCGTGGTCTTCCTGGTCCTCCAGGTACAAGTGGAAACCCTGGAGCAAAAGGCAGTCCGGTGAGTTACTGATATTCTTTACACTGGTTGTACAAATACATATGGTGGAAGTAGTTCTGATACCATTGGAAAAAAAAAAATTGAATTTGTCCTATTCACTTGAGATGGTATAATAAATTATTTTGTAATAACAATAAACAATTATTTTTATAAATATGCAATATATTTATCTTTCACACATTTAGATATTGCTAGATATAAACATTACACATAAAAATTATAATAATATTTATTTTCTTTCTTAAATTATCTATCAATTCTGAAACACACAACAAAAAATCTAGTCTAAAATGGTTACGTTAGACAAAATCTGTTGTTTTAAAATCCTCATTTCACCTCTTTAAATTCCCACAGGCCGAGTCCATGGTTGACTATACCTAGTGTGTTGTAGCTACTCTTACACTGTCATTTACCCCAGCAGGCTCTTTCCTGACAGCCTTATACCACACATAATTATTTGTCAGAGAAAATACTCAAAGATGTCAAGCAACAGTCTCAATGATGTTTGAAATAGCTCAGAAACAGACATAAAATTAAGATTGTATCACTTCTTTCCTTTACTGGATTTTTAAGGAGCTCCATGCGTTCTACATTCAGGTTCAACTAGTGCATGCCAGTTCCTTTGCAGAATGTAAAATAATAAAAATAAATCAATAATTTGAAAGATGTCATGTCTACTTCTTAGCATTTTAGTGCATCTAGTAGCTCTAGAATAATACCCTGTTGCAATCCATAATTTTAATGGCATTTTCTCCTTTTTAGGGAGAACCTGGTAAGAATGGTGCAAAAGGAGATCCAGGCCCAAAAGGCGAGCGTGTAAGTAATTTTAACATGCATTCAGAGACTTCTTCCAAGGAAGTCTAAACCCTGAATCATTCCCCCTACAAAACCCAGGGGATTTTTTTGGACACTTCTAACTTCACCAGAGGGCTTTTTTGTTGTTGTTGCCAGGGTGAAAATGGCACCCCAGGTGCTCCTGGACCTCCTGGTGAGGAAGGCAAAAGAGGTGCAAATGGTGAACCCGGCCAGAATGGCGTACCTGGTACACCTGGAGAGAGGGTAAGCTGTGGTAGATGACCGTGCACATGAGGTACATTCTGAGTTAATACACAGACAGCAAAATCTGGTGATCAAAATACTTTGAGGAGAAATTTGAGGAGAAACTGTTCTCAGCAAATTCCAGATGTGAAACTGGGTTATGAAACTGGGGAGAATTCTTAACTAGTTCCTCATCTGAATTGCAGCACTTGAATCTATCTCAGTCTGAAATAAATTACTTTATTTCTTCTTTTTTTTTATATTGAACAAGCAGTGATCTTGGAAGTTGTATCGAAAGACTTGGGCTGAAAAGCAGCCATAAACTGTGAGAACTACACGGGGGGGAACAAACAAAAAAACCCAAACCAAAACTAAATTTCAAAATTATGTCTCATTTAACAAAAACGAACGTTCACAAACTTTCAGGTCTGGAAAGTGAAATTAATGCAAATTCTTCTGCATTCAGGATATGTCTTTATGTCACCATCTTTATCGTCAATAGATCTTAAATGTCACTAATGTCAATAACAACTATATTGTCAGGATGTTTTCTATGTGATAATATCTTTATTGACAACAGGTTTTTTGGCTTGTAGGTTTGATAACATTCCGAAGAACATTCTCTCAAAGTAATTCCTGAATTGATTTATTCAACAAAATAAATAGCAACACCCTTACAAATTTTAGAGTTCTGTTCCCATCTGAACGAAAGGAAATTGTGCTGATCTATTTGTAACTCCTAATTTAATAATTGATTGCAGTATTTGCTGAAGCTCTGAGGAAACCAAAGATGCACAGTGAACAAAGTAATAATATTAAACATGTAAATGGGGCTGCAAATTACATTTTATAATACAAATTTCTCATAAGCAATGAAGATAGCAGTAAAAATATAAATATTAAAAACAATACAATAGAGCTCTTTTTAGTATTGAATTAGAAGAAAATCATTGTTCAAGACTGAATGTGGTGTTCTATTTTTGATATGAATTTAGAAAACTCATGAATAAAGTAACTAGTACAGGGCTGGTTAAAAATAATGGAGGATGGGCTATGATTTCAACAGGAGGGTTATGTCCAAACAGAAAATAATTCTGTAGACTTTCTTGCTACCATGAAATGTCATTTCCAACTATTTATTTCATTAATTTTCATAATAATATGTCTAATCACAAATAGTTTAGGAAAAAATCCAGTTTCCATCACCTAAATCATATTGCGTATGACCTGTATTTTGTTCTTGTATTCGGCAGGGCTCCCCCGGTTTCCGTGGCTTACCAGGTAGCAATGGACTTCCAGGTGAAAAGGTATGATCTTCCTCTAAAAAAAACCCCAGATTTCTGGAGAATCCACGTGAATTTGCATGGACAATTTCAGATTCAATATGATGCTGATTTCCTTGCTGTGAATTTCAACATGTCTTTTTTAGGGTCCTGCAGGTGAACGTGGTAGCCCAGGTCCTCCTGGCCCCAGTGGACCCGCAGGAGAGCGTGGACAAGATGGAGGCCCAGGTCTTCCCGGAATGAGAGTAAGACGGGACATCTCCAAGAAAATAAGATAAACTCTATTAGAGATGCCTCATCTGATTTGATAAATAGAGGACTCCAATTAGAAAAATTTACATTTTAGCAAATTTTATAATTTATTGTAAAATGCATTGTGTTTATTATATTTAATAGGTATTTGGGGTTCTGTATTTAAATATATTTATATTTAAATTATTATTTAAATAGGCTTACATTTGACATTTCAATAATTAAATTATACATTAATTTAAATATTTCAATATACTTCACTATTTAACTTATATTTATTGCTCATCTGAAATTAAAGCAAATAAGCTGCTGGTCAGATTTTCATTATATATATTAAGAAGATTTTCAGACATAACCTGTTGTGTTGTATGTACAGAATGTAACAACGTTCTGTGAGCTATACTAAGAAACAGCAACTACTAACAACAAATACACTGAAATTCAAAAGTCAGCCTGACTGCAGGCCTCAGGGAGCTAAACAAGATTTTATTGGAAATGAAAATGAATGATTTAAGATATAATAAAAATTATATTTAAAAATATAAAACAAGTTAACTAAACTACGTTATAAATTGTGTTGCTTTTAAGTAGAGGTACACAGTCAAATTGATTAATTCCTTGATTTTCACCACCTGCAATAAGTCTTATTCCCAAATAATGAAAGCATACAATTTCTGTGCATGTTGATTAATGCCTGATGCCTTGATTATATATGACTCTCAGAGAAAGCAATAAATCCTAACAAAAGACTTTGTTAGCTTTCTCCAGTTTTTCCCCTTAATGGGATGGGGGAAATGGGAGGAGTTTTAATCTTTACTAAAGAGGTTAAAATCAAGCAAGTAATTTAAAATGTATTTTTATATATTCATATTTATGTATTGTAACTTCATACTACACATTTTAAACTGAAGAATAACAATATTTTTTCTTCAATTGAAGGGTTTGCCCGGAATTCCAGGAAGCCCTGGAAGCGATGGGAAACCTGGCCCTCCAGTATGTACATTGTGCAAATATTTTATACTAGTCCTCCTACTGACCTTACCCTCATGCTACAGTATCTACATGATAGGCTGTTATCACAGTCAGATTAATTGTCTCTTTTTCTGTTTGTTTTAATTACCAGAGCACTTTATTTGCTGTCTCATTGTAATAACATTCTGTAAATCTTGTCATTTAATACTATTTAAAATACAGAGGATACAGAAGCTTAGTTGAAATACAAAACACATAGTAAGCCTTGAACGACAATGCCTCTAGCCTGATCTCACTCTCACTCGCTATTTGGATATTCATGGATATTCATTTATTTCACCTAAAAGATGCCATGTTTTCATTTCTTTTTTGCTTATCCCAGGGTAATCAGGGTGAATCTGGCCGCTCTGGTCCACCCGGCCCCCCGGGCCCACGTGGTCAACCAGGTGTAATGGGTTTCCCTGGTCCTAAGGGCAATGAGGTGAGTGGGATTTCTCCACTTCTCCTGTACTTATGCTTGATCAGTCAATTGTTAAGTTGCACCGTGGTGGTGCTGTCTGATGTTGCAGTTTTAAGTTATTGTATGCTGACCAGAACAGGTATTCTAAATGTGATCTTTCTCTTTTGTAAGGGTGCACCAGGTAAGAATGGAGAAAGAGGCCCTGGTGGACCGCCTGGAACACCTGTAAGTTTCATTAATGTTTTGTTTAATTACATAATAACTTATTAATGACATAATAATAATTTTGTGACCCTTATAAAAATTATATCAACCCTTAACCATAGCCTAATTTTCTCTTTGTATAGGGTCCTGCTGGGAAGAACGGTGATGTTGGCCTTCCGGGTCCTCCTGGACCTACTGTAAGTGTGGTAGTCCCACAAGAGACAATCATCAGTTATTGTCAAGGCAGTTTGGTGTCTATAGATAGAAACTGTGAATTTAGGGGAAGGAAAATATTTTTAATGATATAAAGAAATCTCCTTTTATGAAGAAAAATAAAAGAGCTCTTCTTAGACATTATTTTAATAAATTTAAACTTTCTTAGAAGAAGCCTTTGTCAGGTATACCTGGTATAAGTTGAAATTAAAAGTAAATAGAGCTCTTGGGGATTTGCCAGCTTTTCAAATTGAAGCATATTATTGCTCCCTTTAATGCTTATCAGAGGTAGCATTTCAGACTAGTACCAAGTATAAATGTGTCTGCTGAATTACATCTAACAGTTGGAATGAAAAGAGCAAATACCAGAACACCAATCTACATTAGTTTTTGGAATCGTGCAATGTCGTCATCAGAGTATGATAAGGAGGCATAGATTAAATGTGGTGTGAAGGTGTTTATATGTTGAAGTGTTCTCAGACAACTTCTTTTTTTTTCTCTCTCTTTTGCTTGATTCTAGGGTGCCTCCGGGGAGAGAGGAGAACCAGGACCATCAGGTCCACCTGGTCTCCAGGTACAGTGTGTTTATTGTTTATTGGATTCTGATTCTTTTTAACAGACTAACACNAAACATTTCCATTAGGGTGTGCATCACCATATTTTGAAGTAAGACAGACCAAGCACTTGACAAAAATTATTGCTTAGTATTCCATAATTGCAAACCAGATGGCTAGCTCTGTAGATTATGTCACATGAAACCTCTAGCTACCAAATTAGAACCTCCTACTTTGTAAAGGATCAGAATGAGTTGGGTACACATCTTTCTGTCAAAAAAAAAAATTGATAGGTAGGAAAATGCATAATTTATCTATGTAACAGAGATGATAACACTGTTCCTTCATATAGGGATTGCCTGGTGGACCAGGACCGGCTGGAGAAAATGGAAAGCCTGGAGAACCCGTAAGTAGTAGTTCCTTTTTTAAAAAAATCACAAAAAAAATATGAAAAGTTCTTCCTAGATTAAGTTTTCAAATTCAGATAGCTATCAGCACTCTGCAGAGCAGAGGAGTCTGCTTTAAGGGATTATAGGCAAGAGAAAGAGGGTGCCAACCACAATGCAGATTTACTAAGTAAAGTGCATGGATAACTTGCATTTATTTTTCTCATAAACAGGGGCCAAAAGGTGATATTGGAGGACCCGGATTCCCAGGCCCTAAGGTAAATCATGTAACAATGGTTCCATAATTACATTAAGGAATTAACGGACTATAAGCCTGACAACAAATAGTAACACATTTCTTTGCCACAGGGTGAAAATGGTATCCCAGGTGAACGTGGTGCACAGGGTCCTCCAGGACCTCCTGGAACAAGAGGTGGGCCAGGTCCTGCTGGCTCAGAAGGTGCCAAGGTACCCACAGACTTGCTTGCTTCCTGCTATTATGTGCATCATTCAGGTTCATATTCTCTTTTTCAATTTTTTCTAATTATTTTTTGTTACTTTATAGGGCCCTCCTGGACCCCCAGGTCCCCCTGGAGGCACAGGACTGCCTGGCTTACAGGGAATGCCAGGAGAAAGAGGTGCTTCTGGAAGTCCTGGACCAAAAGGGGATAAGGTAACACACCCATACACACACACATGCTCTGTCAATTTTATGCTAACTCAGTGTGAGCTTCCCACAAGGCACTGGCTTTGTTCATATCTTCACTTCTGGCCTGATTTCAGAGGTGCTGGCTGTGTAGCTGTATTGTTGATTTAGCAGTGTGATATGGATCCTATATGTTAAAAAATATAGGCTTTTTCACCTGGTTTAATATACGCTAGATATTTTGCTGTGTTAGATCTCATGGGGGAAGGACATATCAAAACAGTTCTAATTAAGGTAATAAACAATGAGAATAGTTCATACCATGGGCAAACAGTTTGGCATAGACTCCATTTTAAATCAATTTGGGTTTTTTCCATCAAAGTTGTCAGTATCTGATGCTGAATAATGGGCAGAATGTCATCCCCAATTTTAGATTTGTATGATCACAATAAGAAAATCTGGTTGTTGACATACGCTTAGTATGAGATCGTCTCCTCAGTAGTGTTTTAATTCTTCTCTTCCCCCCCACGACCCTCCCTCCCCGCCTTATCCTTATGCTCATCTCATGCTTGCTTTTTGTTTATGCTTTTTATGTCTTATGCTTGCTAGGGAGAACCTGGTGGCAAAGGTGCTGATGGCATTCCTGGTGCAAGAGGAGAGAGAGTGAGTAGTCTTTAAACATCTAACAGTTTATCGATTAGCTTCACATAGTCTACACTTAGAATATGAGTAAACTTACAGTGAGTAAATACTGCCTAGGAGTGGTAAAGTAGTAATCCCATTGTATTTCATTCCAGCTGTACAAATCTGGTTTTGTAAACTAAATTAGACTTAATACTAGTTTTTGTGATTACAGCAGCTTTTTTGCTTACAGCAAAAAAATATTTTTTTTGCAAGCAGATGATTACAATTAATTGGACAATGTTTTGGAGGGAAAGCATCAATACAAAAGTAGTGAAAATTTTACTAACTTTCTAAATTTAGCTGACTGATGAGGAAAACACTGGTTATAGTGAAGCACAAAAAGATATTATGATAGTAAGTATTCTCATACAGAATACTGCTACAGGTTACTGTATATGATATATTTATATATCTATATAGCATATACACATACGTTGTGGTTTAACCCCAGACAGCAACTAGGACCATCTGGCTGCTTACACACTCCCCCTACCCCAGTAGGGTAAGGAGAAGAGGGAGAAAAGGAGGGGAAAGGAAAAGAACCCATAGGCTGAGTTAAAGACAGCTTAATAGAACGGTAATGGAAGAGGAAAATAATAATAATAATGATCATGGTAAAAGGATATACAAAATAAAGTAATATAACACAAGTCGCTCTCAATACCCAATGATTGGTTGCCCATCCCATCCTGAACAGTGATTGCAGATTCCTGCCCCCCAGACAACCCCCACTTACATATTGAGCATGATGTCTGTGGTATGAAAAATTCCTTTGGCCAGCTTGTCCTGTCTATGCTCCCTCTAAGCTTCTATGGGAAAGTGAAAAAGTCCTTGACTAATGTAAACATTACTTAGCAACGACTAAAACAATATGTGTTATCAGCATTATTCTCATACTAAATCCAAAATACAGAAGCTGGTAGAAAGAAAATTAACTCTACCCCAGCTGAAACCAGGAGAACATAAAATAGAAACTTGAAAAATATATATCTAATGAGTACTCAAAAGCATACATGTGTCAAAATAACAATCATCAAAAAACGTAGCTTATTTGAGTTGGCAGAAATATAAAACATATATTTCAAACCATCGTGTACGCAATAAATTCCCGAGAAAGAGAAAAAGTCAGGAAGCTAGTCAAGAGATGTTGAACATATACTGGAGAAATATGAACCCATTAACTGTATGAAAACTTAGGGCAATGGATAACTTATATTGCCTACCATTGAAGGAGACTTGTTAAATTCAGGTGACTTTGGATTAGGTTTAGATGGTGGGGAAAAAAAAGAAGAGGATAAATCCAGTGGAGAGATTTCACATTGCAAAATGGTGTGATCTTGGAGCGTCACTCCAAAATGTAGTGTGCAACAGCATGCTGGCATTGTAGACTTACTTCCATTTAAATATCTTTAGCAACCTGTTTACGCTCAAAAATAAATTTTATTGACCAAAATAGAGAAATTAACATTGTCATATTTTGATACAAAATATATTGTTTTCTAATTTGTTAGGGTAATGTAGGTCCCATCGGTCCTCCTGGTCCTGCCGGCCCACCTGGAGATAAGGTAAAGCATTCTCCGTAATGATGTTTGATACTGTAAACAGTCACACTGGTGGCTGTCTCATGGGAAGAAGAGAAACACCTAATAATCATTCTTGTTCCTTACAGGGAGAGACTGGTCCAGCAGGTGCCCCAGGTCCAATGGGTTCCCGTGGTGGTCCTGTAAGTGATTTTTCTTCCAGTGTAACTTTACCATGTCTCCTCTAGCCTAGTACAGATATCAGTGTTGCACCTACCTGATCAGGAACACATGTGGCTTGGGTTCAAAATAAACTAAGCACATTCGTCTCCTGTTGACTCTTGGGATTTTCAGGTGCTAAGAACTTCAGAAAATCAGTGCTTTTAACAATGTGAAGGGGTTGGAGGGCTGCAGTGCCAGGTCAGGGCAAGAGTGTGAGCAATGGTTGTTTCCATCTTGCCTTACAGTTAAGCAAACTTTTTAAAATATCCTTGTATTTTTAGATTGATAAAACTGCACATTTGGATCCCAGTTGGATCTGGGCAACACCATGGATTGTACTCAGGGTTTATACAGGTGCAACTGATATCAGTTTGTCACACTTTAGACAATCATCAGATAATTCCTGAACAGTTGTTTTTAGAGCTCAGGAGCAACTGTTGTTTTGGGTTTAATTTTTTTCCTCCAAAGGCTGATAAGGCAAAGAAACTTCAGTGATATTCATAGGAATATTCTCTAACTTGTAAAGTGAAGCCTGTCTTTCCAATATCTTCCATTGCTGACACATTGTTTTCTGCAGGG
The DNA here is from genome assembly GCA_013398815.1 of Ibidorhyncha struthersii. Lineage (NCBI taxonomy): Eukaryota > Metazoa > Chordata > Aves > Charadriiformes > Charadriidae > Ibidorhyncha > Ibidorhyncha struthersii. Next base: position 81,867 of record VZSZ01006636.1, read on the forward strand.
TGAACGAGGAGAACAAGGTCTTCCTGGACCTGCTGGCTTCCCTGGAGCTCCTGTAAGTATAAACACTTAAAAGCAATTGAACGTGATTATCAGTTTTCAGTTTCTTTAAGTTCATCCAAATCTCAGAAAGATTTGATGTAACCCCTTAAATGTATGTAGCAGGTATTTATATTAGATTCGTTTGCTACTCTTTTGGTACTCAAGTCACACACAGAGCAACATTTCTTTATCCTTCCCTTCCTGTAATGGTAGACCAATAGAGTTCAACTGCATTCACATTTAATTTAATATTTAGATTCCCTTCAGAAGAATATCTGAATAGGGTTTCTCATCACAGTGACATCACCTGCATTTTTTGGGTCGTAATATAACAATATAATCTTTCTACAGGGGCAAAATGGGGAACCTGGTGGGAAAGGGGAAAGAGGCCCACCTGGTCTAAGAGGAGAGGCTGGACCCCCTGGAGCTGCAGGTCCACAGGGCGGTCCTGGTGCACCAGTAAGTTTTTAATGTTTCTTATTGCTACAAAGAGAGGTTTCTTCAGTTCTCACTCAGCCTCAAGGTGGCTGGGGCCAAGTGCAAGCATTTGAACTGCCTGAAACTTAATGACACTTCCTATAATTCAAATCTATTTATCAATCATTTCCTTCATCTATTTTCTTTCATGTAGGGTCCACCTGGTCCCCAAGGAATAAAAGGAGAACGTGGATCTCCTGGAGGCCCTGTGAGTATCTCTTTGACTTAGTCACGGATAAATGACTCCGTCTATTACAACAAACGTGAAGTAAATAAAAAACAAGACCTTCAGTGACTTTAATAGCTACAGTTCAAGAATAATTAAAGTGTTCCAGAAGGGGTAATTAAAGGAGTAATTAAAGTTGAAGTGTTTAGTGATCTGGATTACACTGATTTTAATAAAAGTAAGGTGCCAAAATAGCTTTTGGTACAATGACCCAAAGCTATAAAATGGCTTATCTCAACAGTTATTAGATTTAATAGAGCCCATTAGCTCACCTTTGAGGAACATATAGGACCTTCTCTTAAAAACCAACCAAATAAATAAATAAATTAATGAACTACTTCTTCAGTTCCGGGACATTTAATTCTGGTTTTAAGCAAAACACCTAAACATAATTCAAAGTCAGTTGTTGTATAAAAATCAATTTGTTCATGTTTTTCCAATCTTCAGAAAATGACAACTAAAAGTATTGATCTCTTGTAGGGGGCTGCTGGTTTCCCTGGTGCTCGTGGTCTACCTGGTCCCCCTGGTAACAATGTAAGTTGTTTTATCCCCCTTTTTATTTTGTTCTTTCCTTGTGGATATATTTGGACATATATTAAAACATATCAAGCTGTATGTACCCTGACATGAATATAACATAAGCAAAGTCATCCTGAATATGATGTTTGGACTTAGGGAAAAACTTCTGCAAAAGAGAGTTTACTCTCCTCTTATTTCAAAGGGAATAGCAATTCATTCACTTACTGTCTTGATACTCATTCTTCTATTATGGTTTGCTTTCCAAAGCCCATCGGAGTTAGTGGAGTCCTTCTCCTGGATCAGGTCCTTGAGTATTCCATTGGTCACAGACATCCTGTCTTCTCTCTTGGTCTTTTATAATGCAAGAAATATTCAGTTTAGGATCTTGAATTGGTATGCATTTTCAAAATGTTTTGTAGATCACTGTTGAGAATTTTTTTTTAGTTACCATTAGAATGGAATAAGCTTCCATTATCTTGGGACAGTGGAGTTTGGAAAGATTCTTGTGGCAAGTTTTCTCTCATATGATATAGCCTACATCTGAAGTTTAATCTACCATTCTGCAGTGTCCTATTATAAAAATGTATGCTGATGAATTAGCTAATCCCCTTATTCTATACAACATCTGTGTGTGAAGAAAAGCTGTTTCATACTATCCTTGCATGTTCAACGTGCATCTATGTTTGAGTCACCTAATAAAAATTAGATTCTGATTTTTGATTCTTTAAAATCAGAGCCCTGGGTAACGAAGGTGTATCCTGTGTTGGATGCATTACAAACACCAAGCGTCCAAACTGTGCAGGTGTTGTATTATGCAAACTGTATGTCCAGACAGTAGGGAGAAAAAAATTGGGTTTGAAAGTGGTAGGCGAAAGGAGTCACTTTATAAGACCAGATCAGATTTGGGTACATAGAGATTGGACCCCAAATCCACCTACAGGTAATGAATCTAGTCTGATTGGTTTTCATGGGGAAAGATCAACACCAGTAAGTGTGTGGTACTGTTTCAAATAACACAGCTCACACTCTATTCTTTAAAATTCCTTTTAGGGTAGTCCAGGTCCCCCTGGTAACGCAGGGCCTGCAGGCAAGGATGGGCCTCCCGGACCCCCTGGTGGTCCTGGTTCTCCTGGCAGTCCAGGACCTTCTGGCACAAGAGGTGAGCCTGGCCCACCAGGTGAAAAAGGGCCACCCGGCACACGAGGAGAAAGGGTAAGTACACTGCCAGCCAGGGACCGTTGTACTAATTAACAGGGATTATGTTCGTCAAGAATAAGAAGCCACCTATTGAATGCTGAAGATCCTCAGTATTGACCGCTCTGACCTTTTCCTAAACAGGGAGCACCAGGAGAACCAGGTCCTCAAGGCATCGTTGGTGGCCGGGGCAACACAGGTTTGCCAGGTCTGCGTGGCCCGAGCGGCCCACCTGGTATGGCGGGTGCCAAGGTGAGAGAGCGTTCACTGCAGCAATAGCTTCAAAGCTAACACAGCGACTGTAATCCACCTGCTAAAAACAGCCTTGTGTTACAAAAAGTAATGAATGCGTTGTATTTTTAGTCCGGAGACTACAGAATTTACAGTTATTTTTGTTTACATCATAAGATCAGGTTTTAAAATCTCAGCTGTGGGATGTGAGGCTGACTTTAATCTCTTTTACCAAGAAGTATACAACCAGCTTCACCCACTTAAGGAGGGCAATGGGCTATAAACTCTCCTTGAGACAAGAATTGAGTCATAGTTTCACCTACCACAAGTTGTTTATCTTTGCTTAATTCTCAGTATGTTTCTTGCTTAAAAATTATGACCCAAACAGGAAAATACTTCTACCTCCCTTCAGAAAAGGTGGCATGAGGCTTGGTTTGTATTTTATCGCTAATATTGTGATAGACCAGCATTTTTTTTGTTGACTGCTTTGGCTATTGGTTTTGGGCACATAAGTCAAGACATACCCGTTCATTATTTCTTAGTTGATGAAATAATAAGGAATGTTCCTTGGGTTCAATGGCCTCGAATATTACTAGCAATGAAAAGAAACCAGTTTGGCCAAGTTTTTGTCTTTCTTATTTTGTGTACTTACAATCACCAAAGTCACACTGACCCTTTACTTTATTAGGTCTCCTCCATAATCACTGCCTATTTAATTAAAGATGCATAATAAGATGGTATTTCATAAGTACATAATCTGCAACAAAATCCTTTCCCTTTTTGTTCAGGGTGAAGACGGTAAACCAGGCACCAATGGTGTCCCAGGAGAACGCGGTGCTCCTGGTCCACAAGGTCCTATTGGACAAAGAGGCTTACCTGGAGAGCCTGGCAGAGATGTGAGTGGATGTGTTAGATCTTCCTGCTAGCTTGTGAGTTACAAACAAGGCGACTAAAGATGCTTTAAGGGTCACAAAGCCTCCCTCAAGTGCCTGATGCACAGGGGCATGGGCAGATTACATCCTCATGTAAGGTGGTGTGGCCTGCTGTCTCTGCTATACCTTTTACCATGTGTGGACCATGTCACTGTCTTACCTGGAACTGAACAAGAGACTGTTTTGCCCGTAAGCCTGAAAAACAATGCAGATCTATTAGATCTTTTATGGGCTCCTCCACCTCCAGGTACTGTTCCTTCTTGAAAACATTCTCTTTCTTTGATGAGCATTGTTTCAGCACACTGGAAAACAAGTTGTCTATTCATCACCTAGCTTATGAACAAACTGTACTACCCTTTTTTTTCCAGGGTAACCCTGGCTCAGATGGCTTGCCTGGACGTGATGGATCCCCAGGAGGCAAAGTAAGGAATCACCAATATCTTTAGATTGCCAAATAAATGTTATGTAGAGATGACAATACGCGTAGCAAGTTCTGTGCTATGTAACTTGTTCCTTGAATCTCTTACACTCCACTGAATATGCTGTTTACATTGTAGTTCTCTAAAATATTAAATATCTTATCCTGTCAACTGTGACTGCCTGCAGGGTGACCGTGGTGAAAGTGGCTCTCCTGGCCCTCCAGGACCTCCTGGTCACCCTGGACCTGCAGGGACCAGTGGTGCACCTGGAAAAGCTGGTGAAAGAGGATTTCAGGTAAGACCAATGTAAATAGTTTAGTGCTTATTGACGTACCTTGCCTATGCAAAGTCCATTTCATGGTGTAATAAAGTGGAAGTTTGGAAGAGTCATACATTTGTTACTGTCATAGTTTCTTGGCATTGAGGACCTCTTTTATAAGATTATCAAGAGGCAAGACAGCACAGTTCATGTTCCTGATAACTGTGTATAAATTAAGCTCAAAATCCACGTACTTCTTAGGATGCCAAAAAGTACATCATCCCACCAGGCCCTATCTTAATTTGCATCCCATCTGGTGCTCATGCAGCACAAGTGATGTTATTTATTTAAACTAAGGGAGTAACTTTGGAAGTCTTCAAGCTATTTCTGAGAAGTGCTGACACCAGCACAGCTTGAGCACTGAGCACCTCACAAAATGAGCAAGGGGTCCAGTGCACATGGTATGTATCAGTGCCTACAAGCAGCTGAGAAGATTAGCGTTGGTACAAAAAAGAACTGACCAAAATCCTTGCTGATTATATAGTGTGTGTGGAGCTTCCCCTTTTTTCCAAACAGCTGTTGGCTTTGAACATACTGCTTATCTGGAAATAAAAAGGCAGTCTAGTCCACTCCAAGTGATCCATGACATCATATTCTTATTGTGTCACAGGGTCCACCTGGCCCTCCTGGCTCTGCTGGTCCTGCTGGTGCTCGAGGTCCTGCCGTAAGTCACATTTAAAGTATTTGTGATAACATACATTCACTATTTCCTGTTATTTGGGCATTTTTCGTATTTCTTTATATATTCCTTTTATTGCAAATCTACTCTTAAAGGGTCCTCAAGGTCCTCGTGGTGATAAAGGTGAAACTGGTGAAAGAGGCAGCGCCGGCATAAAGGGTCACAGAGGATTCCCTGGTACCCCCGGTCTCCCTGGTCCTCCTGTGAGTGTTTTGCATTGGATTGGGAATTACAGCTGTTCTGAGTTCCTGTGGTTTGGGACCTAGGTAACTAGTTAGCCTTAACTAATTTACTGAGGAAAGAAAGAAAGGAAGTATAAAGAACCTGTGTAATTTGGTTGTCAAATGTGTTCAGAAGTCCAGATTCCCTGAATCAACCTGAAACAAATGTTAATGAAGAACTGGAAGAAGGTGCTAGGAGCTAAAGCTGGGTTTGCTAAAATCCCTTTCAGCTACTTGTCTCCCTTTATCTGAACAAACACTTTTCCCATTCATTGATTATTTATTCATTCATTTCCCTGATTAAATTGTAAAAGGTAGAAATAGGGGCTGAAATATTTGTCTGTTAGAAGTCTATGCAAAACAGACATCTAAATCCATGAAAAAGCAAGTCAGAGTCAAACACCTCTCTTCTGTCATGTATCTTTTGCAGTAATTAATATTAGGGCAAAATGGGCACAAAATTGTAAACTTTGCAAACTGCTGAATTTTAAACATCTATCACCATTTTGAACAGTTCTTAATGGCTAAAAGAACTGGAGGGTAATAGGCAGGCGTGCCCTAGATTTATGACAAGTAAAAATTTTAAGCGGGATTTATACTGAAAAGAACTATCAATAGCACTCGCGATACAAGTGATAAACAAGGAACCAAAACTCACCTAGTTAATCTACCAATGATGGCAAAAAGTTGGAATTGTTAACTATAAATGCCACCAATACCAACCCATTTAACAATACAATATAACCTGTTGTCTCGCTTATAACATGAGTAAAAAACAAAAAAAAATCTAATGAATTCTCATTTACAGTATGACAGCCAGACGATTAATGATTTTTAAATATATGGCTTAGTTCTCTGTGGTGCATACATAAAGTAATTTTTTTACTGCATTTGAAAACATGAGTGTTTGTCAAACTATTTAAATAAATTTACTGATAATGTGATTTTATGGTAATATGCAGCATGTTGAGCCTATAGCTATGTATTCTTATGAACATAAGATTTCATCCAAAGCTCATTGATGTCAGTTGTCGTTCTTGCATTTTGGATGGTACTGCATCACTACTATTTTTTCATATGGAGAACATTTGGTAATTTTTTCTGGTTAAAGAATGGCAACCATTCTTTCTCATATCTGACATAGGCTTTTACAGGATGTGTTTCATATAGTTTTAAAGTTGTTTCAATGTCTCTAAGGTACATCCAGACAAATAGCAAAATATTACTGGGTAGTATATGACTCACTTATCTCTTCTTCACAGGGTCCCCTGGGTCCACAAGGTGCAATTGGAAGTCCAGGAGCTTCGGGTGCAAGGGTAAGAAAAACTCCTTACTTGGCATAACTGGAAAGAAGATTCAGACACAGAAATTTTTGAAAACGCTCACAAAGTATTTCTGAATTTGAAATTATCATCTAGTAAACTATTTTGATCACATTATTTGTCTTCAACATTGTTCTAGGGTCCCCCAGGACCAGCCGGGCCACCTGGAAAAGATGGTACAAGTGGCTATCCAGGTCCAATTGGTCCTCCCGGCCCTCGCGGTACCAGAGGTGAAAGTGGCCCTGCAGTAAGTAAATTGTGCACACTCAAACAAACCAACCTTCAGGGATTAGTCATGAAACGTAGAATGCTCTCCCATTTAAATATCTCCCTCAGAATATTCTGTACTTCATGGACAGAGTTTGTGGTAGGAGGTATCTAGCTATCAAGGCTAAATCAAAAATAGTACTGATCGTTTGTGTAACTATTGATGCACTGGTGGTTGTGTTAGTTTCAGATAATCATTGACTTCTCTGCATACAGTAAGAAGGCAGGATCGTCACTTCAGAGCACAGACCTCCTTTGTGTCTTGGAAGCTATGAAGCAGGTTTCTTAGGCTCATCTAGAGAGGCCAAAGCACTGCAAAGGTCACTGGCATAGTCGCTTCTCCTAAAGCCAAGAAATGGTTTTATCCTCTGGATTTTGGTGGAAGGGGTTCCTTCTCTTTCTCAAAACCCAGACAGAAGAAGCACAGCCACAGCTTGGCAAAATTAGGAGAAGAAAATTCCTATTTTAGGAAAATAAAGGCCTGGAAAATCTAACAGATGTTTATACACAGCAAGTGCCATTATTTAATGAATAAGTAAAGTAAGTGTTTATATGAGAAATTTCATTTTTAAGATTAGGGCCCACACAGTCTTTTAGTTTTAGCCTGTGATCTCTACTCAGCACTATGTTCACTATTTTTTATTTTTTTTTTTTTTTTTTTAGGGTCCACCAGGCCAGCCTGGTCCTCCTGGTCCTTCTGGTCCTCCTGGTCCATGTTGTGGTGGTGGTGCAGCTTTCATGGGTCCTGGTGAAAAAGGTCCAGCTGGCTATGGCTATGAATATCGAGATGAGCCAAAAGAAAATGATATCAATCTGGGTGACATCATATCTTCAATGAAATCAATTAACAACCAGATTGAAAACATCATTAGTCCTGATGGGTCACGGAAGAATCCAGCTCGTAACTGCAGAGATCTGAAATTCTGCCATCCTGAGCTCAAGAGTGGTATGTTAGGTTCTTATTTTCATCAATGGTAGCAGATCTCGATTTATTTTTTTTTTCCCCATGAATGCTATTGTCTTTGAGTATTTAAATGCAGAGATCTGCTATACAAATTTTATAATTTTTTTTCAAATAAATGTCATGATAAAGATGATAAACGTAATCATAATTTCAAACTTTAATTTACTATGTATTTACACAGTATATACCCTGACTTCAATTCCAGTCCTTACAGGCCTATAAGTGAACATTTGTTTAAACAATTTTATGAAAAAAAAAAAACAAAACAAAAACCCCAAAACCAACAAATCCACATGACAAGTATAAGTTCTATATTTATTTCAAATGTCAGTCATATTACAGTATTCACATGAACTCAGTATATTTTTATATCATCTTATTTTCTGTGGCACCTCTTCTGTCAAAATTAATATGCTTCCTAGCGTGGCTCAGGAATCTGACACAGAAATAAGCTTCACCATTGTGCAGTCAGATTCTTCTCCAACTATATTAAACCCTTAATGTTTTTAATTTTTTTTTTACCTCTAGGAGAGTACTGGATTGATCCTAACCAAGGCTGCAAGATGGATGCTATTAAAGTATACTGTAATATGGAAACTGGTGAGACATGCCTCAATGCTAACCCCAGCACTGTGCCAAGGAAGAACTGGTGGACCAGCGAAAGCAGTGGAAGGAAACACATTTGGTTTGGAGAATCTATGAATGGAGGCTTCCAGGTAAGAAATTACCACAGTTAACAGCCCAAAAGGTAGTACACATATTGTACTCACGTACTAATAAATAATCCTGAAATTAAACTAATGTAAACATTTAGTGTGTGAAATAATAACTATATGGACTGTCCCTAGACATGATTAAACAAAACCTGTTGTTTATGTGTTATGCTCTGCAGTTCAGCTATGGAGATCCTGAGCTTCCAGAGGATGTCTCAGAAGTTCAGCTGGCCTTCCTCCGCATCCTTTCAAGCCGTGCCTCCCAGAACATCACCTACCACTGCAAGAACAGCATTGCCTACATGGATCAAGCCAGTGGAAATGTTAAAAAAGCTCTGAAACTGATGAGCTCTACAGAGAGTGAGATCAAGGCTGAAGGAAACAGCAAATTCACATATGCTGTTCTGGAAGATGGCTGTACTGTAAGTAAACAAGAATTTAATATCGTATTTTAATAAATAATTCCCTCTAGAGGACTAGACCCATAATGAAGGAAGAGAGCACTTTGCATAGCCTGGGTAAGGAAAGGGCACAGTTACACCTAATTGGGGAAATTTAGATTCTGTGTACACCAGACGTGTCACTCCTGTAGCAAGTACAGAAAGTGAGGTGCCACTCCCATTTGTGTTTTACAGGTGCTTTACAGGTATTTCCTTGCTTTAGAGTCAAAGTCAGCGAAGTCACAGGGACGAAGTTTTGATCTGTCCCATGTCAACTGTTAAACTAATAGTAGTAGGAATCATCTTAGTCATAACTGTTTCAAGCTGTGATTATGGGAAGGGGCAAACACAGTCATCTCACAGACTCAACATTGCTTTGCTCTGCCTTGCTCACTGCAGCAGAAAGTACTACAGAGGAGCAGTAACGTCCATGAGGGTGCTGGTCTATGAGTAGCTGCAGCCTTTTCAGTAACAAATACAAACCACCATCTGCTATTTCTGCCTCCTGCAGTTTAAGGTGCCAAAAGCCCAACAAACACTGACATATATGGCAAACCTCCTGTTTAAGGATGCATGAACACATCTACTTTGCAGCCACTTTGTGGCCATTTCTTTAACATGAATGTGAAGAGCTACCTCATTACTGCTATCACTTTTTCCTGAGGCCAAAAGCCCTTTCCAGAGTAGCCATTTGTACCATGTCCCAGCATGCAGAGCACGTTTCAGTCTTAAGTCAGGGCACCGGCACCACTCCAGAGTACTCTCCAGTCCACCAGGGATCCCATCCCTTCTGAGCAGCAAGGTCTACAACCTCACACGACCTCGCATAAAAGGGCCAAAAATGAAGAATGCCTATCTACACGTTCATATCTACAGCGACTGCAACCAGTTTTCATGGTGTCGAGAGAGACACATTAACATGGAAAGTATGAAATCCAGTAAACTGTAGGGCAACTTTCACGTAGCCTAACACCAATTTCTCTAACATGTTTTTTCTTTTTTCTTTTCTTTTTAACTTAACAGAAACACACTGGTGAATGGGGTAAAACAGTCTTTGAATACAGAACGCGCAAGACAATGAGGTTGCCTGTGGTTGATATTGCACCCTTAGATATTGGTGGTCCTGATCAGGAATTTGGCGTGGACATTGGCCCGGTCTGCTTCTTATAAATCAAAGATCCTGCTCTTTCTGAAACTCCAGCAAACAGATTCACACTCCAACTGTGCTCCTTTGTTTTAGCCTTGTCAGCTAGTACAGGTGACCATCAGTATCCCAGTAAGTTATTAAGAAAATTTCTGGGGGGAAAATCAATTTGATATCAAGGGTTATTTTTTCGCTATTACACAAAGTACAGTAAAAATGCTTTTTTTTTGCTCTTTTTTACCAAATTTCATCTTCAAAACATGTCTCCGTGGTGCTATAATACAACTTCAACACTTAATAAAACAACACTGTGTTCTATTATTTGAATGTTAGCCAATTTACAAAGCACTGATTGCTCCCAGTACCAAAGTTTACCCTTCTTTCTAAGATGCAGTCCATAAAGCTAGAAAGACCTCCCTGTTTCAACTACCTCAACATGGACAGAAACTGGGATGTGTCTGATGAGTCAAACAAAAAGCAATCATCAAACGAATCGCTCAAACCACATTGGATCCATTGATCAATTCAGTGGAATCATTTGGTACAAAATTGTCTATCTCTGTACTGATTAGCTGTGAAAAAGTACAGTGTGTTTTAAGAGTTTAATAATACCTTGATGTTAGTAGTCACCATAATTTTATTGTTGGATTGTATTCTGTTATCAAAGGTGCTTTTCTACTTTCCTGTCATTGCTGGTCAAGACCACTAAAATTAGGGAAGTGTAAAAGACTAATATGATGGTGCTAATGTATTTTTCACTCCTAACTCTGCAAGTCAGGGTTATTGACTTGCTTAAAAAAATAATAAAAAGGTAAAGGATTTAAAGCAATTGTAAATGTCTCCTGTCAAAGATTGTCATTGGCATGTCATAGTTGAGAACTTTCTCCCTTCACTCTATAAAAGTCAAAAAAGATGCAAAATTGTGAACTTCTTCTGTCACGTTAACACATTTATAGTGTTGAAGGTTAACCATCTTTGTAAGCTTTTATATGGTTGTTGGTCTATTCCTTACAGAGACACATAATAAAATATCTTAATAAAACTCCTTGTTGTTTCATAAAACTGACTTACTTTTTTTTTATTTTACTATTTTTATCTTCGTCAAACAAATTAATAAGGCAGGACACTACTCTCGTCCCACTTTGATTTTCCAAGATAATTTGTTTGAAGGAAAACTTGATAATCCTAAAATACCATGAAATCTTCTTTCCTACTTTTTCCACTCCTCTCTATCCACTGGCTCATTTCTTCAAGCAGGGTGAGCTTCTCTGACCAGCAGCATGGATTCAGCTCTGACACCAAGATCCAAAAGTAGCGCCCATGCACCAAGGCAGATCCGTTTGGAGGAAATATAAGCACTTAATCCTCCCTTCCCCCCAAAATACCCTGCCTCAGTCTAAATACATAAGCAGTCATAGGCTACTGTCCTTACAGATGGCGGCTTAAATGAATGGCCTAAGAGTGCACACGAGAGGCCTTAGCAGTTTGATGAAGCTGACAATCTAAGCATCTTGATATTTTTTTATTGCCTAGGAGCTGCACAACTAAGTCCTCCCCAGATCTTAGCAAAAATTCAAGGAGCTGTAACCACCACAGTAGTTTGGCAGTGCCTGAGTTTCAGGCCAGAAGAAGGCAATAGCTGCACACCAGAACCTGGGCCCTGAAATTTCTCCCAGTGGTAGGTAGATGCTGATAGATGCTACTCAGTCTTTCCTGTGAAGGAAGATACGGAGTCTGCCCCCACAGCACTACCACACTGCCACGTGTTGTTCCACAGCCCATGGTCATTAAGGACCCTCTACAACAAGGTCAGACAACAAAAATTAGGGAGGGGGAAAAAAAAAATTCTTAAAGGTTCACATTGCTGATTATGGATCATTCATCCTCAGAGAACACTTTCTGGATTGGACCAAGCTGGAAAACTGGGCACAGAAATGCTGCTATTCTAAGAAACCTCACCAGATTTGGGTCTGAGCCAAGACACTGCCCTGCTCTGGCATCACAGAATTTGGACATGGCCACGCAGAAGCAGCATAGGGACAGTCTGGAGAGATGTTAACAGCACAAATGCAGTCTCAACACCGGCATGACTGTACTTAATGCAACATAAAAGAATAGCACCAACAATCCATAAAAAAATACTGGTTTTCGCAGGAAATGTCCGCATTTTGTGGTGAAAATACAGCTACCATTTATGGAAGATGAGAATTACATATATGTACTAGTATTGATCTGACATAAATTACATGGTAGGAAGCCTTGGAGTTGAAATTTTATGTAAGCAGCTGGTAAGAATGCTGGCTGGTGGAAAAATGCATTAGAAAAACCTCTTAACCTGCACAGGGGAAACNTATTGTGGCTGAGTAAATGCCTGGTAGCAATTACTCAACTTTTTTCTAAAGAAAACACATAGTCATCTAGTCTTGTAGTAATAATTTCTACTAATAAAAGGTGATTACTGGAATGTTTGCAGGAAACACAAAGAAATAGCAAAAAGACCCCTATAAAATAATTCACTTGATCCAAATACCTTCATGTTTTTTCAGAGGGTCACTTACTTATTAAGCCACCATGATTCTAGTACTTCTGTACTTTTATAGAAAGGTCTTTGAGATAATAGAAATATGAAACAGAACAGGTTAATAAACAAGAATTAGCTTCAAAAACAAGGCTTGCCTTTGGAAGATTTAGATTCCAGTCCTTTTTTTTTACTCTGATTTACTGTGTCAGCCTGCAAAAGGCTATAGCTTTTATTTTACATGGGAAATATAATTTAAAAAAATAAATATCTTACCTGACACTTTCACGCTAGCAGCACCTATAACACTGTTATAGAGCAACACATTAAGTTCATAGACTACAGCACTTCTGGGAATTAGTTACCTTTTGCACAGGTAACTAATGGAGGCCTCTTAGGGCTGTATGGAAAGACCAACACCTGCTTTCAAGCTCCAAGGTAAGCTGATTTTAGGCACATATTCAAATGCATCTTCCTTTGGTATATAAATTTAAAGTTGAACTGGAGAAAAGAAAAAATAATACTGTAGTCTACATAGCTGAAAGAGAGGCACGAACGAACAAGGACAGAAGTTGCCCACACAGTAATATAATTGATATAAGAAATTTCTCATTCTGATCCACAGCTCCTTATTCAGTCATATGTTACCCCAGTTGATATTCATACACTTCATAGCACCCCATTACTATGGCTCTTGGGGAAAACAAGAAAAAAGGCAAAACAAAAACCCCCCCCCCCCAAAAAAAAAACAAACCCCTACCACGCCTCAAAGAGTTTCCTGGATCCTACCAACAGCCTTAAGAGATCACTAATTTGTTTTAATATTTCTTTGGCACTTCACCTTTCCAACTGATTGCATGTTATCACCTAAAGGTATAGCTCTGTTGCAGGACAACAGAGCTTTTCTTCTGATGAGCTGGACTGTCTTCTGTACTCCCTAACCATTGTCTGCAGCACAGGGACTATTTCAACACCTACTTTCTGCATTCTTTGTGGAAATTAGGTTTAAAAAACCCAAAACACGACAACAATCCAGCAATCCCTCCTCTAACAGAAAAACTTTGCTAGCTGATTAGGCCCTAATTTTAAACAATTCATAAACACCTGTGAATCACTTACACAGCCTTACTTCTCTTTGGGCAATAGGTAAGGTAGCCTCCATGGCCACCGCATCTAGCAGGTATGTGGCTCCAGCTACTGCTTCAAAACCCCACAAGCACTGTTTCACAGCCCTTGGTGGGTGCAGCATGACAAATTACTACAGAAGCAGCTTGGCTTCAGCAGTCCACCCCATTGGAGGGAACCACCTAGGGACAGCTGCCGGGAAGAGGTGAGCCATTCCATGAGTTTGCATCTCTGCAGATCTTCACCTCAGCAGTGTGCAGCTAGAACCAGGCCAGGGCAAACATATATTAGCTTATAATGGGGTTTTGATGGTTTCTGAATTTGAATAGCTACTAGGAATTTTTTCTGGAAGCTGACTAATTATCAACCACTTTGCTTGCTAAAGAAAGGAAGCTAGGCGTTTAACTAAGCAGCAGTGTAATTTGTAACCCTCACTTTGTTGTGATGTCAGCTAACTAGTCTTAAGCCTCTATTTGCAGGCAGTAACTTAGAGGAAGAGCTGTCTATGACAATTTTGAATTCATAAAGGGGAAAGATCTTCCCAACACACACTTTGCCACGCTATGGCTGTCCTGATAGCTTTAGTAGAGAAATCTAATTCCTAGTGTTCCATGTCAGATGCATATTATTTATATAAGCTGGAAAATGTACTATTTTGGAGGACTGGTTATTATTTATGACACTAACACAGCTTCGTTGTAGTCATCAAATTAGAAGATATTTCTTATTACAGATAACACACCCATTTCAACGAAGACTGAATGGTTCTTTGCACCTAATGGTTCTTTGAAAAATCATATCCTTTCACCAGGAAAAAAGTCAGGTCTGGCAGGCTCCGATCTTTAAAACAAGTTCCTCTCTGCTGGAAATGTGAGTAACGAGGTACTTGTTGCACAAATCTTAAGCTACACTAATGTATGAAATATTTTTATTATAATTTAGCATTTTAATTCAATGTGTGCTGGTACTCAGATGTCCTTGATTATATATTGTTATGCTCATAAAGAAAAATCTGTAGAAACCTAGATTTAAAGTACTAGAAGAGAGAGATTTTCCAGGAGATTTTAGGATTTAGGAGATGAAGAGATGCTTTCTGTGTTTCTGTCTACCTGTTTACTGGGAGGAGGTAAGATTTAGTTCACCCTGCACTGAGGGATTGCTGTTCCAGGATGAATGAAGTCCACCAGAACAAAATCCTGGTGGTCTTGTCTTCCCACCTATTCTTCATCCCGCAATGGCTTCAGCCTAGAGGATGTCTTCCAGAAGCATTGACTGCAACCTATACTGCTACTTTCCCATCACTGCAGTCACTCCTGCTTGTGACATGTCCTTCATATAAGGCCATTGGTCATCATCTTTTCCTTTTTTTTTTTTTTGACATAATTTGTCCCTAGAAAAAGCTATTCTTATCCAAAATTTCCCTCTGCCAGAGGAGGTTCATAAGAAACTGCACGACCTCCTTTCAGTATACCTTTAGTCATGCACAACTCTGGATTAAGCGTCAAACCTTAAGTTTGGTTGCTGAATCCACATCCACCGAGAACACAGTCATTAAAAGACCACTCTTGGAGGCACTGGAGATGTTCCAGTTTCAGTGGGGTTTTATGAATGTTCCTATCATAACTCACATTTCAGCCTTACTATCTTTGTTATAGTAACTCCAAAGTACCTAAAAAAGTCCACTCATTCCTCCTTTCAGTTTGGTAGCATCTGCAAAGCAGAGATTAAGATTCCAGTCAGGAAATGGCTGAATTCATACGGCAGCAGGAAATACTTTTGACTTACTCTGATTTTTCCATAGGATCACACAGCATGTTCTTAGAGGGCAGAGGCTGCTAAATTACAATGATGGCTCCTACAATTGCCACAATCTTCTGTCGTGTTGTGTTTCTTTGTTGCAGGGAAGATTGGTCCCTACCAAACACGTACAAATATTTTGTTGAAGTTTCTAGAATTGCAATAGTGTTCTTTTGTTATAATCGGTTGGTTTCATATCAGATTTTTCACTCGGTTGACTAAGGCCAAAAAGCAGTTCTGTGATGCTTTGTCAGACATGAATTTGCATGTTTTTTTCTGCACAAACACTCCTAAATAAGGCTGCAGTCTTCTCTGGAGGATAGACAGTAATACCTCAATTGAGAAACAAATTTTGCAATAGAAACATTCGATAGTGCACCATTCTCTGATACTGAGAACGGGAGATCATAATGATTACAAAATATTGTTCCGAGAAACCTTAAGCCAGAGCTTATAGAAAGATGGTTTCTTACTCTAACAGCAAGGAAATAAAAATATGCAAGAAATTAACATGTGGGGGATGGAGGAAAAAATTTACTCTTCCAGCACCTGGCTCAAACTAGTGTTGCATGATACCTTAATACTTTTACGGACCTTCTCCCAACAAATGATATAATGTATAATGCTGACGGCACAATAGATACATTAGCAATCAAGCTCCCTGAGTTTTCTCCTATGTTGTGCAAATCTATAAAGCATTTCAGTTTTAATCTTTGCATCATTCTGCTCAGATCCTCCTCAACACTGTCCAGTCCATCAACTCTACCGTGTCCTTTCTTCTTCAGCTTCTGGAAAAAGCAGATAATTTCTTTTACTATTCCTAAAGATACTGGCCAACAATCACCTCACAGGAATGAGCAGCAGCTTCACAAGAAAGCTGGTCTTTTCCACCTAGTTTCCCCTTTGTAACCATAGCTATGCTCTCCCAGGGCAAACAGGGTTTAATGCAGGTGATTCTTAATCACAGTTCATCATATTCTTCATAATGGTTCCCACGACCTCTAATTGATGCATTGATAAGCATTACCTCTGATTTTAACACGAGCTAAACTTCTGAATAGCACAACAGCAGGTAAAATAGGCTGGCTAAAAAACATTCTACCCTTTAAAAAAGTGAATCTATCTATTTTCCTCAAGAAGGCTCATCTATAGATATTCTGAACTCTGCAGAATATACCTGAAATCACACACTTCATCAAAATCTTGAAACCCTTAGCAAGCAAATTGTGAGCCACTGGACATAATAATCCAGAATCAATTTTTTTTTTTTTTTTCCTGTAGCATAAGCACACAGTTTGGCCAACTGGCTCTATGGATCTGCAGTTTCCTTGGCATTGCAATTTCAGCTATTGAACTGTTAATTTTATTTTACCTTTTGTCATGAGATTTTTTTAATGATAATACCATAATCGTCTCATACTATCATTTTTACCTTGTTTTCTCTATGGTATTGGCCCACTTGCAGGAAATCTCTCTTTTCTTCCATTATCATTTCTACATTTCCATTTAATTACGCTTTTCCTTTTGCAATTGTTTTATTCTCTGTCTTCCTGGAATCCTATACTTTTTAAAAATATCCTCTCTCAACAAGACCAACTGCCTAGCAAGTATTAAACCTTCCATATAGCCTTAATTTCCTGGAAAAGTAATTAAAAAAATCCATAGATTATGAGAGCGTTTACCAATAATCTCAGGCAGCTACAGGAGATAAAAGAAACTTAGGGGCTCTTACACTGCAGTAATAAGAAAAATAATGCTTTTTGCTCTTAACCTATTTTTAGGCCCATTACTTGCCTTCATAAAGAAAAAAAATCTTCCTCAGTCTGTCTCCTCTATTTGCTTGCTGTTTTTTGTAGACTTTGTTTGTGTTGCTTCATTTTGTAGACTCTGTGTTGCTTCTAGCTATAATTCTTACATTTCTGTGTTGTTTGACGCATTCTTCTACTGCATGTAATACTCCTGGTACTCTACAGAAACTCTTTAGTATTGAAAAACCTTACAGCTGACTATTTATGATAGCTATAAGGAAGCCAAGAGATAGGCAAGGAAGGAATTTGGAGGGAGGGGCCATGAGATTTGAACTTGTGTTTTCATGCACTCAGAGACAACAAAATAACCACTGAGCTAGAGGGGAGTACCAGGTCAGTACAGGAGGAGGGTGGAGGAGATGCATTTTAAGCTGCTCCACCAGCCTTTTAAAAGAGCAAACATTCAGCCCAAATGTAAATTCTTCATAGTCACTCTAAAACTGAGGTGCATAAATCCAAAACTGTGATTCGAAGAAACCCGCTTGCTCAGGGAGGACTTAAACCGTCAATTCCTTGTTTGCCTTACATTTCAAGCATCCAGAACTGCTCAGTATACAGAGCTCTCTGCAAGAAGGCTCTGATGCAGTAGGGTGGCTATGATCTTATTTGATGCATGCATTCAGAGCTGGGCTCCTCTAGGAAATACAGAAAGAACATTTTTTTTTCTTTTTACAATATAAATATTACTTAATTATACAGTATATAAAGCAATGTTAATACTGCCCAGTTAAACCAGCCAGCACGTTAACTGATGTGTCCAATAAACTGTAGCACTATGATCAGTTCTGTCCTCTGTATCTCTTTCTGCTCAAAATAAATTAAGGAAAAATGTCAAGCAGGAATAAGAGAAAAAGCCTTGGAGAAGGCATTATTAAACTCCTTGCAGAATATAATATCTATTTAATATAAAGGTGAAAGAGCATCAAAACTAGTCAATAGTAAAATAAGAATACGCTCAGCAATACTTGGAACATCAATTCTTTGTTCATTGTGCTCGCAGGTAACAAACTTTTTCATTTCTGGGAACACTTATCGTAACCTCCAAGGCCCACTGAGCATATCTGAAAGATCTTTCACATTTTTTCGTCCCTCAGCAAGAATGCATTCTTTCAAAGTTTTAACATGAAAGAAATCTAAAAGTAAAATACACTGTAAAAAGCGGTCAGTGTTAGGAGACACTGCTTGGGAAAAGAAATCCAAAAAGGATTCTGCTGTGCAGCTGTATAAAATCTAAGTGGTGAAGTAGTGTTAAATACCTCATAGCCCTATAGACCAAAGCTGTTGCTTTTCCTACTTAGCTGCTTTTTTTGTTCTCGGTGAGATTTTAGAAAGGACAGGCTCCCATTGCACTGGCAGGGCCCCTCGCAGTAGGTAAGCTCTGCTTGGTCCCAAGTCTGTAATCAGCTGTGTAATTACATACAAAGTCTGGTCATTTTATATCTCAAGTTCAGTGGCACAGGGATAAAAGCATGACAACGATGATACAAGCACCTTCAGAACAAACATTGCAAATCCAGGTAAGTCGGTTAAAATCAAATTACAAAGGAATTCAAATGTCTTTCTCTAAATGTTCAAGCTAAACTACTGCATCATCAGCTCCACCACTGATGTAAACATAGAGTAAGTGCTAAATTATGAGCAGTGAATAACCGAATTTTACCTTCTAGATGAGATTTTAGTGAACAGTTGCCACACAACTATTGCACTTCTGGTTTTGAGAAACCAATAGAGAATGTGTCAGCTGCTGGCAGTCCTGGGGTTCATTCTCACTGAGGACAGGTCGCTTATGGAAAACAATAGCAATAACCAACTCTCATAACTCCAATTTAATTTAAATACACTCTCTGATATTATAGTATAATAACCACTCTAAAGTGCCTTTTTTACCATTTCTGAGCCCATTTGCAAGAAAGCCAGAACTGCGCTAAATGTCATAAATAGCTGATATTTACTTGATGCTACTTTATAAATTAATCAACCTTTTGCAAATTATCAGCTCATTCATTCGAGGTTCATGAAATTAAAGCTGTATTTATATAAGACTATGCCACAGTGCCTGGACAAGAGGTAAAGCAGGTTAAAGCAATGAAATTCCCTCCACCGCCACCCCCTTTTTTTTTTTCTTTGTCTGCTTAAAAAGATTCTAGAATACTTTCAGGAATGCTTAAGCAGGGAAAGAGACGTAATATGCATGTATGCTATAAACACAGTTAGTCAAGAGAAGAAAAAAAGCACATCCAACCACTTGCATTACAAAGACCCCTCAGTTAACTACTCAGATTTCCTGAGCACTCACACTTCAAGCGAGACTTTGTTTCAGTGATTCTTCAGCGATGATTTTTACAGAATATTACCTCAGAGTGCTTTCTAGTTAAAGCTCTTTTTCAGTGCTTAAGGCACCTGGTTGAGGAAATACTGCATGCTTCATACAGAGATAGAGATGCAGAGACTTGAAAAGGGAAAAAAAAAAAAAAGAAGTATCCTTCATAATGAAATACTCTTGTCCTTCAACAACCTCACAAAACATTTCTGCTAATCATGGATTATAATACTCTGCTGATGAAAATCAACGATTAAAAATAACTCTCAAACGTGCATCTATACTCCAAATATTATTTACTTTGTGCGCCTGAATAAATGTTCTTTAGAGGTATGATCACTGCCACTGGCTAGCTACCTTTGCATGAACGTGTTGGAGCAAGCCATTACACTTCAGATTATTCAGTGAAAGTAAAACTTCTTAAGAATCCAATACGATAAGCTAACTCCTGAGTCACATATTTATAGAAATTATTTCATGCTAGTAAAAAAGAAATCATAGGGTTCTTGCTTGGCTAACCAAAGCAGACAGATAATGTCAGTGTGAACCTGTCAGCTTCCCTGTTCCCAGTCCCTACCTACCCGTATGGACATGCATATGAACAACTTGAAAACTGGAAAGCTCCCACCCTTTCTGAGGGAGGAAAGGAATGTAAATTCTTGCCTGCCTTGCTACAATGCAACTTTATGGATTGTCCAGAAACTCTTTTCTATCAGAGATAACTTACATTGACACTGGGAATTGGCTAAGTCACGTTTTATTCAGTCTTGAATAAAAATTATTTTTCTCTGGAGTCTCAAACAATACTAGTTAGGTAGCTTCCATAGGACTGCTGGTGATTAATTCATACAAATTGACACCTATCTTGTAAAAACTGGCACAAAGAGGACATTATTAATAATACATTTATATTCCTATGTGTAAAATACTCCAGGAGAACGCATTGCAAATGAGTTATTCAAATAGCAACAACAACAAAAAAAAAAGTAAATACTTCTATTTTTAATTTCCTGGAAATGAACTGACATGGGACACACTAGAAGGAATTCTACAAAAAGCAAACCACTTACATAGCGAGAAGCATGTATTTAATTAAATGCTTTGCAAAGATACATGAATAAAGCTATGTGCATGACTTTCTTTAGGGATGGCCCCAGCTGTTTATTTTTTTAAAGGAACAAACAAAAAAGGTGGAGAGCACAGATGCAATAAAGAAACAAAAAAAGTAAGTAAGTTTGTACCCACATACTTTACAAAATAAAGCATGTTAGTGGTACAAAACATTCTATCTAATGTATGACCAACAAATAAATGCACTGTAACATTGTTCTCTCAAACATCATAAGCCTAACAGCTAAGCTCTGAAAATGACATTGACAGTAGGCGTGTTTATTTCATCAGCCTTCTAGAGAGTCATTTAGCACCATCACTTTTTTGTTGTTTTTGCCCTGCCTATCTCCTTTCTCAAAATAACAACAGAAGCATAGCACCTTTTAATATCTAAAATAAAAACAGGAATATTAAATGCATCCCAACTTCCAGAGATGAGGTAGCTCATGCTAAGAAATGATGGAACTTTCTTGCCTGGACAGCTCGAGGCCAATAAGTCAAATTACTGGTGATGCATGTTTGGATGTCAGCTAAAAACAATGAATTTCTAAACTTTCTTTCTCTTTATTAACAATTGGTCTGGTATACACGTGAATGATTTGCAACATACATAAATTGGCACCATATATAAAACATCTGTATAATTTGATATGTAATGGCTTCTTAGATGGGCAAGTATTGGAAAATCAACAAGTATTGGGTTTAAGATGTATTTTGAAAATTAAGGATAATTTAATAGAATTACACAGATACATTGTGAGAAGTGAAGTCTGGCCTTAAAATTTAAGATACGGGACACCCCTACTGAAAGCTCATATATATGTTTATATACCCCAGGAGTATTTCTACTTCATAAATTAATCATGGCTAGGGAATACTCTTCTGAGCAGACTATTACACAGGAAAGTGCAGAAAAGACAATGCCAAATTAATACGATCTCGTCTGAAGAGATTTTCTTCTACAAAGACACAGATTTCTGTTAATGACTATCATACTGACAACCACAGGAAGACAAACTGGGGTCGAGGGAGTAGGTATGATTGAATACAGCCAACGGCTCCAAAAGTGCTCTATTTTTCTGTTATTCAGTATGCACCCAAGCAAAAGAAATAATCCTTAGAGCTTTACATAGTCCCACATTAAAACTATCTATTTTGAATACCTGTAAATTTCAAAATAATTTGAAACAAAAGCAAGGAAAAAAGATTCATATTACTTTTAAAAGGTGGTCATCAATCCTCTTAAAATTGTACTGTTGTACTAAAAAGTTGGTTTCAATCATTTAAAACGGAAGGTTTGCAAGTAAAATAAATATTTAAAAGGAGGCCGGGCATTTAGAAAGAACCGTATATACAATGCTGATCCAATATCAGCCATTACTTCAAGAGTCTCAGGATTAACTTCAATCAGTCTAAGTTCATGTGTTTAACTGCTGCTGTTGCTGGGTAGCGTGTTAATTTCCCCCCTTCCTCTTATACAAAGCAAACTGGCCCAATTTCAATTCCAAATTCCTGGTCGGTACTGCCAATGTCCACCGGTGCAATATCTATGATAGGTAAGCGTGCCACATTCTGTGTTCTGTACTCAAAGACAGTCTTGCCCGTGTTCCCATTACGTTTCTGGAGGTGAAAAAAAAAACAAAACAAAAAAAAAAAGAAAAAAACTTAGGCCACAGCTCATGTCAGAAACCGCTTGAATTCCAGCTGGCAAGTCACCTGACAGTTCAGAAGGATCTCACTGTATCGTCACTGAGCAACACCCCCCGCCGCCTGTACTGCACCTTGGTTATTTTAAAACATATATATCTACTTTTATACTGATGAACAGACCTGTCAGATTGACACAGCAGGATTGCCCCTCGAGCTGGACTGATTTTTCTTTATGTTATGATATTCTTCTCTGTGTGTTAATATGCACCTGCACACATATTCTTGGGCTATATTATTTTAAGGCACAGAGAGAACTCTAATTTATTTCAAGTGCAAAACTAATTTTAGAAATATTTTGCCAGTATCTTGGACTTGGCTGAGAATGCTAATGAACATGAAAAAGTCTACTACTTGCTGGTTTTTATGCCCACTAAGAATTTTTGGGGAGCACATTTTCCTTTCCAACTTAGTTAGTCATAGTACCACTGAGTTCCCTCCAGTGTATTGCTGCAATAATCTCACCCATCTGGCAGACAAATGCTTGAGGTTGTCTGCCCTCTTTGCATGATTCCACTCAGAGGTACACAAGTAGTGGAAAATGCAAAATGGCAAGATATGTACCTCGGTACGCTCACCAATAACTAGTAATTTGTAAATACCCTCTAAATAGTGCAGACTTCTATTACGTGAAGCTAGAATTGTAGTAAAATACCTATTTGATCAGTTACTTCTCCATGGTGAAATTCTGAAGCACTTTAATTACCCCACTCTATGGATTTTTTTTCTAAATCAAGAAAGAACTGAAACCATTAGAAAAGTTCTTTTTCTCCATATCAAACGACAAAACCCCCAAACTTACAGAACAGCTGTCATGCAGAACAGTGTATCTGAATCGGCTGTTTCCCTCTGCTTTGATCTCCAGGTCATTGGCCCCTTTCAGAATTACAGCTTTTTTCAGATTCTTAGTCTGGTCGTCCATGTACCCAACACTGTTTTTACAAAGGTAAGTGATATTCTGGGAAGCTTCCTTTGATAGGAGGCGCAGGAATGTCATCTGAGTGACAGCTGTATCCCCGTATACAAACTATGAAGATAAAGAGACAGATCAACACATATTACATGAAAATTCTTTAAGAGTTCATGAATTTTAGAAACGTATGTCATTATTGTAACCGTTTCCAGATATGACTAGCAGGACCCATATTACATTAAATCTAAGAATGGTTTATTTTGTAATTTGCTGCCAGTGGAGGACAAAGAAATGTGGACATCCTGTAACGGGGATCATTTTGACCATAAAGCTCTGCAGCTGAACAACTGAAAGGCAGTTGGGTCTCCACAGACATGCCAAGTTTTGGAATGAATTCTGCCTTCTTTCAAAAAGGGATTCAGTAGGAGCTAAACCTTATGTATGAAATAGTGCATAGAGCAACCTCAAACTAGGTACGAAACATCAAGCACAGAAAAACGTTTTACAGCGTACCTGCTATATTGCAATTTTAACAGCTTGTTTTCTATAAGCTTTGTATTGTATTAGAAGCATCACAATCAGTCAGAAAGTTTGACTACATAAAAATAAGTATAGATTTGCATATGGACTTTATCAACTAAATAACTTGCACAGAAATTTGAAAAATATTTTACAACTAGCCACTGTTTCTCTAAAAAAACAGAAGCAATTTTTTTACCAATACAAAAAAATCAAAAAATCCTGATATTTTCCCTGCCTGTGCATGTTTCATGCTTTGTGAATCATTGCAAAAAAAAAAAAAAGTGACAAATTACTAAAACTGAAACTGATCAAGAAAAAAGAAAACCTTATGCACTGACACTGTCATTTTTTAGAAAATGTGTTATTTCTGTTTATCAATCTCATACACATTTATTGTTTAGAATCTGTAAGGAGCACATATCACTATTGCACGGATCATACTGTTAGTTAACAAATCTGACCCCATTTTCAAAAATGAAATATTCTTTTATAGTATTCCTGAAGATAATTTCTTCCTCCAAAGAACATCTGACTTAAAAAAACCCTACGTGTAGCTCTGCAGGCAGCTAAACATCAACTGTGACATCTTGGGTCATGGCAAGTTCTCCTGAATTTAATAATAAGTGAAAGCACCTCAGTAAGAGCAATCAATATCACATCTGTTCTCAATATCACATCTGTTCTCAATTGCTGAAGTTCTGAACTGTCATCAGGAATACAATTGATAACAGCACTAGTATTTTTACCCACCAAATACTTATTTTAAAGATATTTAATTACTTCCTATGAAATAACAATTGAAAATATTTTCTGTGCTTTTAATTTGATGAACTAAGAATAAAAAGGGCAAAAGCTCGTTTATTAATTATATACTTTGCACAGCATAAACTTTTGTTATTTGGCAGGATCATTAAGCCTACTTTAGAAATACCAGAGAGTTACCTGACAGAAAGCTAAGAGTGGAATTTTTGTCTGCCTAGAGGACTGATGAATTCAGCATGGAGCATTCTGACACACAGGATAATAATCATATTTTTTTTAAAAACGGATTAGCTGAGAGGATTTATAAAGTAAGCTTTGTATTTTTTATCTGTAAAGAGCTTTCTGAAAAAAAAAAAGGGTAGAATTCAATTAAAACAGCAGTGATTTAAATCATATATTAGGGTAAAAGTACACTTTTTTTAAGGACAAGGATAGTGAGTTACTGAAGTAGACTGCTACAGAAGTTGAAGGTTTTGGGATCATGGGAAATAAATTTCTTCTACCAATGGTATACTTATAGCCAATCCTGCCTTGGATGCACTTGCATTGTTTCTCCCAGCTCTTTCCTATAATTAACTGTATGATAACAACCAATTGAATATAAGCCAGTCAATCAATAGTTACGATGTTCTGACTGTAGCAGAATCTGCTCAGAATAGCAGATGAAGTTCTAGACCAGAAGGAGACGAGTTTCATAGAAGTCAATTCTTGACATTACATATATTTCGTTACCTGTGATCCCCTGTTCATATCAAGGCCATACCAAATGGGCTTTACATCAGATGACCTGCTGGCCCACCATGTTTTACGTGGTATAGTAGACGGGTTTGCAGAAATGCAGGTCTCTCCAGTTTCCATGTTGCAATATACTTTTATAGCATCTTCAACACATCCCTGGTTAGGATCAATCCAATATTCACCTACAAAGAACATAAAATATGATTCCGTTACGTTATTAAGATTCTTGAAATGTATAAGCAAAAGTATGATATGACAGTACAAAACACAAGGAAAACAGGCATATGTTTCACATAATCCAATGCATGTTTTGATGCGCGCATCAGGTATACACTATAATGTTACTCCAAGATACACGCTGATCAGTATTTCAAATATTTCAAAACTGGGGAATGCAGACTTGAAAGTCGTTTAAGGTTAAGGTTGTTTAAATCCATTGCAAAGCTCCTGGGTGTTCCAAGTGTATAAAGAACACACAATGGCTAGAAGACAGTTTTCCCTACATATGAGAAACCAGTGGCAGCCCCTCCTTGTGTTGATGTTGGAGGCAGTTTCAAGAAACAGGGAAAAAGCTGGTAAGGCCTGCCGCAAGTTACCTCTACCTTCCAGTCTGTTCTGATTTATCACTGGTAATCCACATAAATTAGGGATGGCACATTAGCGCATTACTGCCTACGATTTGCCACTGTGGAGCAGCAGTAGAGAATTCTGGATGGAAAGCACTCACAGGTTTTCATCCCACAGGAAACATTTTGAGCTAACAGCAGCTAGGCAGACATTCACAGCTGGTGTGCCAACCTAGCTCTGTCATCACGTAAGTGGTACTCCGTGGTGAAAACACTTTCAGAAGTAGTGTTCCATGGAAGTATAAAATATTTCAGATTTTAAAATACGTCTGAATAAATACTGAATAAATAAGTATGGGATACATTAGAGTACATACTTCATTAGCAAGAACAAGTCTTCAAGCTCCTAGTGTGAATGTAAATCTGTATTACACGTTTTTTCCAGTGGTCAAGTATCTACTGGAAATAAGACAGAATCATATGGCACAGACAGGAGATAGTATGTTTATACGTACCACTCTTCTTGGATGGGTGGCACAGCTTCAGGTCATCACAAGTCCGTGCTGGGTGTTTCTTTGAACCATCTGGGCTGCGCATAGTCTCAATCTGGCTACTCAGTGACTTCAGTGTGGCATGGACTCCTGGGTCTGTTTTATTATGGTCATCTGGGGCTGCTTCATCTTCAGTAAACTCTGGTAGCGGATCTGCCATAGCATCATCATAGTGTCCCATAATGTCACCAATGGCAGCAGTGAGATGGCCTGGAGGTCCTGGAGGGCCTGGAGGGCCAGGATCACCTGGTGGACCCTAAGGTTAAAAAAAAAAAAAAAAAAAAAGGCAATAGAGGCACAGCAGAGTAACTACTATGCAAAACGATAGCAAAGGCAGCCACTAAAAAAGCAAAACTTCATGGCCAGTCACCCTACTGTGCAGGGAAAATTCAAATATAGATAAACAATTCACATTTCCAGGGACAGGAGTCAGAGATTAGAACTGCATGTGAGGTATTCTCTCTGCTTCATGCCTCCTCTGCCTGTCTTACTACCTTGCTCAATTTTTTGTTACTCCCGATTTCAGACTTAACAGCTGAAAAAAGTCATCGAGGAATGGCCTCCTCATTCTGTTTTTTTAAGCCATCTATCCCTCCTTGTTCAAATCCTTGTCTAATAACTTTGTTTCTTAAAATTGCAAACAGCTGTAAGTGTTTTTTAGAGCAATCTAAAATTCCTAAGTTACCTCAGGCACATTTTCAACTAGTAAAGCCTGGAAGGAAAATTTGGTGCTAGAAATATTTTTACATTTGCCCTGCACAGTGCTTAGCCTTCTGGCCACAGGCATGTGAGACAGAATCTACATCATCCTTACTCAGCAAAGCAGGTGTTTTCCTGAATAAGTATTTTTTTCCTGAATGACGGGTTGTGAGGTCCTTCTGTCAACCTGAATTGTGACACTTGGGCATGTAACTGAGTCTTGAGACAGAATGTATCTGTTAATAAACATATCTCCACCTGCAGGCTCTTCCAGCTCTTCTTTGGCAGCAGAAAGTCTGTAACATACCTTCATTGTAAGTTTGATGCTCTGGTGTATCAGATGGTATATCAGAACATGGAATTTCGTTTGAAAGTAATTACTTCAGAATTCACAACTACTGCTCCAAATGTTTACTACAGAGCACACACCCCAACTAATACATGCTGCATCTGACAAATGGAATCTTAACTTTTATTTCTTGCTTTGTGGTTCCAATTTATAGTTGCAGCAAGCCACAATGGAAAGCAAAACTGAAGTTGCTGGTATGTGATATTTCTTGTACTGTCCCATTACACAGATGAAGGATCTGGATACACATTGTATTCTTATACTCTACCATAGGCTATTCATTCAAGTCTCGGTGCCTTAGTAGAAGTGGGGATACCAATAACTGGCAAGAAATCAAATTAAATAGGGTGAATATTAGCACACAATAAACACAGGAAACACCACATCTTACAAGACAGAAAAACAGCACAAACTGCCTTCTCTGTCTTGCTCATTATTTTATTCCACCTTTATTCCACATTTTCCACTTCTTTCCACATCTTTTAATTCTTCACGTGATCATCCAGATAACCCTTTTCTCAAATCCCTCTATTTTTCTAACTTATCTTCCTTGGGATAGCATAACTTACATTTTACGACTTAGGGTATCGTGAATTGGTAAATATGGAATATGCCTGGGATGTTTAGCAAAGGTTTAGGACTTTTTCCAAAATGGTTAAACTGTTTTTCATTAGTTGCGAATCAGCTCACGGTTGATGTATGTAAACCTCAGATCAGGCTGAAGGTCAGCCGAGCTGAGTGTTGGAATTTTGGGCTGCTCATTTGGACTGAAGGATTTCCTTAACACAAGGCATGATGGAGTACGCTGCTGGCAGTCAGTCACATGGCTGTTATAATTCAGTGCCACCTTTGTGGGACCACTGACTTTGAACCTCTGCTAGTTCCAGACAAACCAACTGACCTATGCTTAGACCTGAGGCTTTAGAACCCAACTTGCCAAATACCCATGTTGAACTGCAGATCCAGCAGGATCCAGTGAGCTAACTGCAGAAATGGCCCTCAGTTCACCTAAGGAGAGCATAGGTGGGTAAGACTGGTATCGTCACAGGTCCGGAAGACAAAAATGAGTAAGAAATGAGCCCTTTCAATACAAAGTTACCCTGGCTGTTCGTTGGAGAAACCTTACCATTTGTCTTGAGCTCATGGATGTTTGAGAAAGTCATGCAATGGACTGTAAAAAATCTCATTATTTGAAGGTAAGATTTTGCCTCCATATTCCCATCAACATACCTCAGGTCCAGCTTCTCCTACACTCCCTCTAACACCAGGAGGCCCAACTGGCCCAAGTGGACCAGGACTTCCATCTTTGCCGGAAGGACCAACTGGACCTGGAGGACCCTAGAAAACATAAGAGAAAGAAAGAATGTATTTCAGCATTTTATAACAAAGTTATACAAAACAGCCCTTTACAAGCAATATCTTTTCAGGAAGCAAACCAATTATTTGTGTCTATTATCAAACTTTTCAAAATCACGCTTTTTCTTCTTCTCAAAAAGTAAGAAGGCAGTTTCAATGCTGTTCTTCTGAAGTCAATCACCTCAGCCAATATACCTTGGATCAGCTGTATATTTTTTTCCTAAACCATTTAAGTGGGTTTAATTCCAGGTGCTACGATGACTGGAGTAGCTGCTGTACACCCACGTGTATACAGACTCAGAGACATACTGTCACTTGGAAACATCCAAGGGAGGCATATTTCTCCTTTACTTTTGGGTGAATGACAGGCACAGGCGTGTGAAACGCAGAGTAGCAATTATCAGAGCTGCCACATATATGGCTTTGTATCAGCTGCAGCAAAAGTGTCTGTAAAAAGAGACTGTACCCCTGTAGTTATTCTGAACTGACTTTTTTATCTAGCTATAAACTACACTTATGTCAAAGCTTAACTATTTTAAACAGGGTAATGTCTCTCAGCAAAAGATACTAGGGCAATCACCACATGATACTGAAGTCAATAAAAGCCATTGAAATAAAAGTGAAGCAGAAACAGAAATTTGATTGGGGAAAAACACAAGCACGACAAACGTTAAACTTGAAACACTATACTCACCCGAGGACCAAATGGGCCTGGAATGCCAGGACTGCCCTGTTCACCAATAGGACCCTAAACAGAAGAAATTATCATATCATTGTGACATGTAAAGCATATTCCTTTAGTTTTAAAGAATTAGTGTGTGATATACACAATTCTGTATGAATAGGATTATAATATACATGAACAACGGGTAGTACCTTTCCTTCTTATGATTCATTTTCATTCTATTGTTCTCTTTTGTCACAAACCCAGAGTAACAACTCCAATCACAGTTTAGATTAATAGAAGTTACTGGTGCTTGGCTATATATAAAGTTGTTTCTGCAGAAAAGCCTTACTTTCATGACATTTAGAATCAGATTGTAACTGACAGTGCTATTATGAAGTGGAAAGATGCTTTGGGTGTTGGGGGTTTTTTTGTTCACTCTTTTCCTGCATGTTGAAACTTCCAGCTCTTGCACAGGATCAGTGAACAAATGTAAAAAAGTAAGTTTTCTATGGCATTTCCATTCAATTCCCACTGGAATTATGAAGTTCTTGCAAATATTAGTGACAGATACTATCAAAGTCCTCATGGGATTTTGCATTTGATTCCTTGACTGTAAAGAGTTCAGACACCAGCAAAAAGCTATTCACACTCTAATGTGCTTGTCTGAAACTACCAACTTTTGTTATCATCTTGTGCTGACAGGTCAGTGATCGGTCACTGCAGGACCAGCACACAGTGAACAAGAGTAGGAGAACACATATCTTGCAAAGCACAGGTTTACCTCATCATGCAATAGTATTGTAAAATTGCATTAAAAATATTAGCAAGCACAGACAGCCAGGCCACTCACCAACACCTTGTGGGAAAAAATAACTCATGTTTGCTTTTTTTTTTTTCATTTTAAATAACTATGTTCCTAATATATTATTTAACAATCAAGGAAATAAAATTATAGTAAAGCCAGAACAACTTACAGGAGGACCAGGAAGTCCTTGAAGCCCAGTGAAACCCCTGTGTCCTTTCTGGCCCCTATCGCCTCGATCTCCATTGTCACCTTTGTCACCACGAGGTCCTTGGGGACCCTGTAAATATCAGTTATGAAATGTAAAATTCTGAACTGGAAAAAACAAAAACCACCAACCTCAAAAAACCCTCATTGGCTCCTAGACACTGCATTCAGACCTCCTTCACTAAAGCTAGAAAGGTGATGCTGGGGCAGCTCCACAATCTTAATTTTTTACCAAAGAATAAGTAAGTAATTACAGAAAGCTGTGTTGTGCTTAATTATAGTTGTGGTAAATTTAGTCTATTTAGCTTCATAGCACAGTCAAAAAAATACTGAAATACTAAATTAAATAATTTACAGAAATTTTTTAGATTGAGAAATTTCTTTGCCTTACTGGATATAGCAAATGATTTTCATAGATGAGAGACTGATAATGATAAAGCGCATTTTCAGTATGAAATCCTCCACGTTGCATCTTTCCTTCTCATAGCTCCTTTCACCTTCACTATGATTAAAGTACAACTGAAGTTACATTCCCTAACTACAGACAACAACATTCAGGCTCCCCTGCATGGTTCTATTACCAACACAATTTCATTCTTGGTATTTTTGATAGTTTCAAACTTTTCATACTAATTCAAGAATCATTGGAAAAAATGGCTTCTGCTTTCAATTCTATATTTCTCAGCCCAAATTGCATGCTAAATTTCTCAACGCCATGTTCCAAATAGTTTATCAATGGCATCATTATCACTAACTACTCAATAAACTTTCCTGTCTCTCATATGACATCTGCTTAGGGACAGGACAACATTCTTTTGAATTTCCCAAGTTTGCAATTAATTTTTTGTTCCAAGCTTGGATTGTAAGAGAGTTATGTAACACAAAAAGATGGCTTTTGTTTGTTTTTCCATTTGGACAGAAATCAGAATCTCATGAGTTGAATTAAGGCAGTTTCATGGGAACAGGTGATTTTGTTATATTTCTGCCATTTTTATCTAAAAACGTGCCTTTTTGTTCAGCATTCATTTCTTTACCCTTTATTTGAACTGTCAAACACAGACTCCAGTCATTTGCTAACTCAGGTCCTACCATCATCTGGACAGCAACACACTCCGAATAAAGAGGCTTCCAAAGTATTTGTTATTTCTCTGCAAATTATTTTTAAACAAAGTGTAGAAATATTAGTGTATCCAAACAGATTTGTACAGCTTTGCAGCTCAGAAGACAACCTGCATCCACGTGCAGTCAGAACTCTAAAAGTGGAAGCCCTGTTTAGTATTCTAATTTGGGGTCAGTTTCTCACACGTGCTTTCCTGTAAAAAGTATCTCAGATAAAACCACAGTGACCATGGAGAACTCACAGGCAAACCTCTTTTTCCTGCACGACCTGGGGGACCCATCGGACCTCGAGAACCCTACAAAATTGCATACAGAAGATATGTGAAGTAATGCACAAAAACATACACAATAGCTTTTTGATAAAGCATTAAAAAAAAAAAAAAATCTCGCTTACAGTTTCACCTCTTTGACCTGCATCTCCTGGAGGGCCAACAGGACCTGGAGTTCCTGGACCCCCTGGGGAACCTGGTAAGCCTGCAGGGCCAGGTTCACCACGATCACCCTGCAAAACATAATTTCAACATTATTTATCTACAGAGGACGGTACTAGACCAAAGCAACAGGACTCTAGCATTGCTACTCTATTTCCTAGTGATTACAATCTACAAAGATGTTCCTTCTGTAAGAACTCAAGTCTGAGTTTGTGGAGGCAGCTGTTCTTAGCCTTAGCCAGGTTTCCTCAGCTTTGAGAGGTACTACTTATTCAAAGCTGTGACACACTTTCAGAACAAGTTCTCCATTCAAGTTAACTGAATGAAGACAAAATCCACAATAAGTCATTAATAAAATGGAGATTTCCAGAAGTGACTTAAGAAAACAATATATACTTACACGTTCTCCAACAGCTCCATCTCGTCCAGGAGTACCGTCATTACCAGCAGGTCCCTAGAGGAATAAAAATAGGGCTATTGATTAGGTCTGTAATCTTGCATTTCTATAAAAAAGAACTAGAAAGTTGTTCTCCACCTCTAACTTCAAGTCAAGGAGAATAACTGCTAGACTGCTTTTTTTTTGCATATTATGAGGCTCTAATACTTACTTCTGGACCAGCTTCACCTACAGGTCCAGTGGCACCTGACTGGCCAATAGGTCCTGGAGGACCTTTATCACCAGGTGGCCCTGTGGGACCTTGTTTTCCTGGTGTACCCTAAAAAAGATGAGAAATATCATATTAAAATTTTAACACAAAACAAGGAAAGCACAAAAAACCTGCTGCCTGCAAAACGCTACTCATTAATCCAGTCTGAAGTACCATCAACATTTGTAACTTCCAAAACCTGATAATTAAGGAAAATGTTCTTGTAGATTTTGAATATCTATTTAATATACTGTGTATTTTTAATGAGTTTAATTGTGTTACTTGCTTTTGAATAGGCTTTTATTGACTAGAAGCTGCACTTGAAGTTAGTCTATCTAGTAGCAATTCTTAAGCGCACACTCCCTTGATGTATCAATATGTCTGACGGCATTATCTGCAATAGGTAAGGTCCTTTTGACTGGAAAAATGCAATGCAGTTTGAAATAAGTAACATGATTGTTTTTTTCTCTGTCTCAACACCAATAAATCCTGTTAGCCTGGAATAATTTCTGGCCAACTTTAACTGTACATTGATTTTACAGATCCAGTGGTAATGGCAGGTCCTTCATACCATCCCTTTTACTAATAGTCTATTTAATTAGTTGATCTCCTGTATCATTAGGCTTTCCAATAAATATCTATAAATCCTACATGAAAGCAAAGACAGCACAAATGGCAATTTTGAAGACTGTAGTTCACAATTTATGAAATAGCAATTACAGAGTATTTAATCACATCCAAGTGACCTTTGGGCACCTAAATGAAGAGTCTGGGGTTGTTTTCCTCAAGGATCTAGTTTTAAGTCAAATCGGAACATTTTAGCCAGAAGTTTTGATGCTATTACCAACTCACTCTTAATTCAGGTTCAGACCTTCCAATATGGCAGGAACAAAATCTCCCACCTCATGCATTTGCATGAGATTCAGTTATTTACTATTCTCTCTATATTCACTCCTGCAATTGGAGTTTTCCAACTTTCTTCTCATGCTATGGGGCACTATGTTCAGAATCCCACAAAGACGATGAGAATGCCCAAGCTAGTGGCATATTGACTTGGTCATTACTTACTGCAGGACCCGGAAGTCCTGGCATGCCTCTTTCCCCTCGTTGTCCTGGCATACCAACAATACCTCTTTGACCAGTAGTTCCTGCTGGACCAGGGGGACCATCCGGGCCCTGAAATTCACAAACGATAAAAGAATGTTATTATCATTTCAGTAGCAATAAGTATAAGTAACAATGACACCAAGCCTAGAGTTGGTCTAGGGAGAATTACTAACATCAACCAGAACATACCGGCTGCCCATCTTCCCCTGCATCACCCTTGTCTCCAGGACCACCAGGAGGCCCAGCTGGCCCTCGATCTCCCACACGGCCATGAGAACCGGGATCACCACGAAGACCTGGGGGACCTTCTTTTCCTGGCTCACCAATAGGCCCAGCAGGCCCTGGAGCTCCCTAAGAAGATTAAAACACCTCATTACATTGGATCCTTTTCTGATCAGGACAACAAAATTCTAAGGACTGTGCTTTGATTAACTATAAGTATGCATACTCAAAGGAAGGCTCAAAGTGTGAATGAGCTAAGCACTATTGTCATCTCATTTATGATCAAGTAAATGAGATTAAATAAACATCTCATTAAATTATGTCCAAGATACACCCCCTCCCCATAATTTTCAATTCTAAACTATCTCCTTTAAAAGACAGTCTTTTTTTCCCTCTCTCTTTTTTCTTTTTTTTTCTACCTCAGGTGTACAACTACTGCTAGAAAACTCACCTTTGCCCTTTCTTTCCAATATCATCAAGCAAAAGTCCATATTCAAACTTTTCATTCACATGGTACAAATTGGTGTTTTAATGGACATTTGTTCATTTCTCAAATACTTCTAAAAGACTTCACATTTACATTATGTTTTCCACAAACTTCACACCTTTCAATAAACTCACAATGACTGCAAGTTATTTTTCTCATCAAAATATTAAAAGGCATATGAAGCGAGTGACACAGTTCTCTTTGGGGAGTTGAATCCTCAGTTGTTGATCCACAGCTAATTTTTTTTTTTTTTTTTAGTATTTCTGAAAATGTTTAGACATGAGAGATTTTGTGGTTTTGTTTCTTAATTTATTTTAATGGATCTTATGAGTAACTCCACCAATGAGATAACCCAGCAGAGGCCTCTTCTTTTTCTAAAAACTGTCCTAACTTCAGCCACCACTGAAGAGTCAAAACACTACTTTTGTACAGGACGATATTGGTTGTTGTTTTGTTCCTGTAAGCAATTAAGTCATTAGAGCAGCTTGAACAGCTCAAAGCCTCCTTAACCCAGTGAAAAGTCTTGCACCAACGTGGACACACTGACACTGAATCAAGCCCAAGTTGGCTGTAAGCATGCAGTCACAGAAGTCCATGCTGACAAGCTGTTCTCTTCTGTAGCATCAGGCTGTAAGCACTGCTTCATGTTTCCTGCTTTACTTAGTCTTCAGGTTTTTAACGACCAGTTTATAAAACACACCATGACGATTGACTTACAGTAGGTCCTGGAGGCCCAACTCTTCCAGCAGATCCTGGGAATCCAGTAGCACCCTAAAAAACATGTTAATGCCAACTTTATTGAAAGAAATACAGCACTGGTTACTTCAAATGTTCTCAGCTGAATTAGTGAGCAAATGTTATAATTACAGAATGTGAAAAACAAGCTGAGATGACATTACACACATTACATAAAATTTAGTATTCAATTATCTGCAGTCAGGTCACAAAAAATAAGATCTACTTACAGGTGGACCTTGAGTTCCTCTACCACCTTTCAGACCAGGAACACCTGGAGGACCCTAAGAAGAAAGAAGAAAGAGAGGGGTGATAGTGAACAGCCAGGACATTTTAAATAAGCAAGATCAGCCTATGCCACTGGTTCTCTGACGATGTTATTTATACTTGCCGGTGGACCAGGAGACCCAGCAAGACCCTGTGGTCCGGGAGATCCAGCATCTCCTTTCTGTCCAGGTTCACCAGGTTCACCTTTTACACCTGGTTGGCCATCAGGGCCCTGCAAGAAATAATATTTAGAAGAGACATCAGGTCAGACAATATCATATCTTTCCAGCCTAACGAAGTCATTTTGTAGGAAGTTTCTAGAATGCAAAAAATAACAGAACAAGTTAGCCCAGAAAACAGTGTATTTGCTCAATGGTTCAGTTCAAGAGAACTGTAACAGTTCAGCAAAGTCTTTAGAATATCACAGATGGGATTTTCTGAAGTCTGTGAAGTCAGAATTTCCATTTAAAATATTTTTTCTTGCTCTCATTTTTCTTTCCTTTAGATTTTCTATTTTCCTCACTAGCTATTGTAGCATATCTAAAAGCAAAAGGGACTGAACAAACATTGTCTTTTCTAGTCTTCTTTTTCCCACCAAGGGAAGCAGGTGCCTGACTCTTTGTGAAAGGTCTGAAACACAATATTTAGGCTGTGGGAAAGTTTGGGGTATTCACTGGAAAACTCACAAACATTCCATTTGGTCCATCAATTAATTCCAGCCTTCACTACTCATGAAGCAAATCTTTGCTACCTTCAGTAGATGACACTTTATAACTTAACTCATTTTAATCTCAAAAGAGCAACATAGCATATTCATGAAAATATAAAATCTGGTGAACAACTACATAATCTTATCAGCAAAACCACTTTTCAACTGTCTAGGGTATTTATTGGCAATTTTCTGTACTTGATATACTGATGGGAAAAAGAAACAGCTCTTTTTGCAACAAAAATGTGACTCACATTAGAAAACACTGCAGTATTATTCATAATGAAGGAAACTAAGTACATCAAAACATGACTAAAGGAAAGTCATTACTGTTACAAACACATACCGGAGGACCAGCAAAACCAACAGCACCAGTTGGTCCATTTTCTCCTCGGGAACCCTGGCAAAAATTTAAGAATAACTGTATTTAACATAAAAGTCTTTCTATATACAGTATGTTTTGCAGTTAAATATACAAGAAAGGATGTTAACTATTTACTGTCATAAGTGTGATTATACTTTTGATGTATTAATCAGAATCAAACAATCTTTTAATCACAAAATAAACCATGTTAACTATGAAGTTAAGATCTGCCATGTGTTCAAGACTATATGTAAACTTTCAGAATTTAGAGATGGAAGGCACGTGCAAGCACTAAAACTGCAATAGGAGAAATTCTGCTCACAACCACTTCCAGTGATAGCAGGATTAGCTGAAGTGCGCACACTTTATGCAACCTACCAGTCTAATCAGGCCAGGAAGAAAAGAGAATAGTTCAAAGATGTATTCTTCTACAAGGTCAGAATGGGCTATGAGCTGCTTCAACTGAGCTTTCCACACAATGTTTGTTTGGAACAGAAGGAGCTGAAGGCTGCCAAGGTCCAGCGCTCCCCAGAGGGGTGGAAGCTATTCCAATTTACACTGGAAATAAGGCTGTTCTGATTTCTGGCAGAGACATAATCAATTCCAAGCAGCATGAAGGATCTAGAAGGGCTGAGCCTCTAACTCCCTAATCAAAGTCAACCCTTAAAATCTTTAAAATCACAAATGGGCAGAAGATGACAAGAGTTGGCATAATTAGATGAAAACTAAGATATACTTCTCTGATTTGTCCTTCTAAATATTTGTATGTCTACAGTCGTATCTGGTATGGTCATGCTTTTAAAAAGATTTAAACAAATAAAAGTGTTGGTATACTTTCAGGAGCGAGGCAAATGAGGGTAACTGTAAATACTGCCCTAAAACAAGTGTAGGACAGAGGAACAAAATCTGCCAATAGTTTTGTAAGTGCACAGCATCAAGACATGAACTAGAGATTTTGGCTACAAAGGAAGGGGAAGAAAAAAGAGGAAGATGTATCAGCAAATGAGACAAAAACCTGGAGTTTGGATCAGTGTTACATATTGTTAACTTATGCCAGGCAAAACCCAAACATGTTTACTCACAGGGTTTCCACGGGAGCCAGGAGGACCAACTAGACCTCGAGGACCTGGTTCACCCTTAAAATAAAATTAAAGGTTATTTCCCAAGTAACTTATTAGACAAGTAGAAAAAGTGCCAATAAAGTATGATAATATTAAGGAACTTCAGTAGGAAATGGCATAAAAATCTGTTTACCTTTTCACCAGTGGGACCTGCTGGACCCATTGGGCCTATTGGACCAGGGAGACCCTTTTGAATAAATTAAAAGGAAGTTAAAAAGGTGATGCTTCACAACAGTTAATTTAAAACTTCTCATATGTTACTATTTGCATATGTTTTTTCATTGCTTCAAATTCTTCTCCTTTACCTCTGAAATCTTGTTGGATCTTTTTTACCTAAGACTTACTTGCATTTCCTCTCCCAGTCACCAAAATCACGTATCTCAAAAGCCCTGTTTTCGTTCATTCTCTTTCTTCAGTAACTTCATCTTCTACTTTATGCAGCATTTATGAATAAGGCCAATGATAAAAAATCCCTGGCTTTATTTTGCTCTCTCAGGAGGAAATTATTTCCTTTTTTCCCCACTTGCACATAAGCTCTCTCTTTGTCTTATGCTAGTATTTCATTGTTTGAATTAATTTTAACATGTCCCTCATTACTTTTGAAGATTAACTTATATCTTGAAAACTCCTCAAAAGCATTGTTTTTCTCTTCATAGGGAAGTTAAGCAAATAGGTCCCATCCAAACCCATCAACTGCATGTAATGATCCTGCAGCACTATCCATATTACATTCTTGAATATTTAGATATCCCAGTTATGATTCTCGTTCACTAGAAGTAAAGTACCACAAACTTGCACCAAGTTTATCTCAAACAAAATTCTCTCTCCTCTAAAAATCTGCACTGTAACTTAGTTCAAACTGAAGAGAAATACAAAACAGCAGTCTTAACAAAGGACACTGCATCACCATCAATGCTCTAGTGATAGGCAGCAGGGATGTCTGCAGATACCTTGCTTTAGAAAAGGGATGAACATTTTGTTCACCATCACTGTATTAGTTACTGTAAGCTACAATCTTGCCTTCCAATGAGTACGAACTGTTCTGTATCTTTGAATACTATCTATCTGACTTACAAATTCCAGCTCACAGCTGCTAACTGTGAGTTAGTGCTTCTGTATGCTAGAGTTTCTCAAAAAAACTTCTTTAACTAGAAATTTAGTCCAATTTAGTCCAGTCAGAATCCTCATCTTTTGTATGTATCTCATCTTTCCAAAGACCTAGCAGTTAGTACTCAAACCGGTTTGCAAACCCCAAGAATACCAGGCAGATGCAATTTATGTAAAAACTAACTTCAACAGTTTCTGGGAAGAAAACATAGTCAGTGCCTATACAGCAAACCCAGTACATTTAGGATTATTGGACAGTTGGCCTATGTAGAAGTGTGCACGCAACGTGCCTTGAACGTATTGGATTTATCACATGTAGCAGATCAGCCATGTTACTTATGCACAGGAGATTCAAAGCTTTCCAGAAGTATAAGCAACTTACTGCCCATATAGGACTCAGCACATTACAGGAATTTTTGCCTGTGAAACTCAGAGACTGTGGGCAACTCAGTCCAAACAATAAGGAAGCATCTGCCTTAGTCCAAGAGTCAGAACCAGTGGGTTTGCTTTTGATCTCTGCGTGTCCTTTTTTTCATATTTTTACTATAGTCAGCTTAGCTGAATCCCAAATGAACATGCTACTTCTGGGAATCTTTTCCATTGACATCTTAACTCCCACTATTGATGATACAAAACACAGGCTTGGAACACAGATATCCTAAAACATTGTGTACAGCAGCCTTGAAAAACTTGAAGACCAAATCTGAAGGGGAATGAGAATGACTGTCAACACATGATATCGCAAAGCTGAGTAGTGTTTGAGTCTATGAGCTGAGAACCTCTAGCACGATAAACAGTCTGCTGTGCGGAAAGTAAGTCTAAAAAGAGTTAGTTACTTACCCTTGCCCCGTCATTACCAGCTGTACCTTCAGCCCCTTTCTCACCTATACCGCCCTATGGAAAATACCCAGAAAGTTTCAGTTATGACACTGAATGCTGAGTAGTTCATACCCTGGAACAATTACAGTATTAAGAGACAGGTGATTCTGCTCAGCACAACAGAAATAACCAAACTTACTCTATCGCCCTTGGGGCCAGGTGTTCCAGCGATCCCTCTTTCTCCCGGCATACCTTGAAGACCTGGTGGGCCTGGATCACCAGGCGTCCCACTAGGGCCTGGGCTTCCCTGAAACAAATAAAGAACAAGCTGTTGTCTATTCGTGTGAGAAGTATCCTTGTCTCTAGGCTGCAGAACATGCTGTGCCTGTGTTGAAGTCTCTGGGGTACAGTTTTAAGTAATAATTTTCTCTTAAATTTGGACTTTAATCATATCCAAATACTTTTCTTTTCCCATTGTGTTACTCAGGAAGTTCAGTTGTAATACCGTAATCCTTCCAAATACATTAGTATTTACTTAGTGCATTCTGGGGATGAGAACATGCAAAAAAAGAAGGTTGAGCATCTTTCTAACTTGACCTAAATGCCACATGGGTCTACTACACAAAGTAGCTACAGGTAGAAGTTGCCAGGAGTAGAGATACTTTATTTATGCTTTGTTTCTCACAGCTCATGTCCATTACAGGTCCTGCATT
The DNA here is from genome assembly GCA_013398815.1 of Ibidorhyncha struthersii. Classification (NCBI taxonomy): domain Eukaryota; kingdom Metazoa; phylum Chordata; class Aves; order Charadriiformes; family Charadriidae; genus Ibidorhyncha; species Ibidorhyncha struthersii. The sequence goes on from VZSZ01006636.1 coordinate 122,338, forward strand.
ACTAGAGGCACTCCCTACCTGGGGTGACCTTCCTAGACCCAATCGTATCAATTGCAAGTGAAAGAAAAGCATGCAGTTTTTAGTATTTTCTTTCAAACTCTCAACCCTGCCAAGTCTCTTCACGTAAACTGACATGGTTCTTAAAACAGAGCCGTTGCCAGTGTTTGCTGCAGTTCAGAAACGGCTTTGCCCTGTTCTACTGAGAAAAAAAAAAAAAACACAACATTTTAAAATTCAGACCTATATAAATTAATTCAAAGTGTAATTTCTCAACATTTTAGTATCTTGCAAGTTATTAATATTGTTATACTGGAATAACTGTATGCCCTGTTAGAACCCTTATATAAACAAGATACCTTTCATGGAAAGATAGCCCTTTTATAATAAAAGAGCTGTCTTGTACATTCTTGCAAATGAGCAGAATTATACATTACACCACTGCAACAACACAAATCTCCATTCAGCTTACCTTTGGACCATCAGGACCATGACCTCCAGCCATGCCCTTTTCACCCTGGAGTCCTGATGTGCCTGGTTCTCCCCTTTCCCCTGGATTGCCACGTTCTCCCTACAAAATGGAAAATTATTACTTATTTAGAAGTCAGGGTACAGTTCTGGTAGACAAAATTCTAAATACACCGTAAGTGCAGCACTGCTATTTGATCAAAGAGCCTGTGAACAAATTCTAGGAGAAGAGATCAAATAGAAAACAGCTTTACGATTTTATTGTTAAAGGCAGGGGGAACAGCATGTTTCTCAGCAAACTAAAAACTCATTTCACAGCTGTAAACCAAATCACTTAGCAGCTAGTACTCAACACCACTTCATAAGCTATGAAACCATTAAATGTGGTAGGTTTTACAGTAACCATCTTAAAATGTATTTTTGGTTACAACGATTTTATTGGTGGGGAAAAAAGTCAAATACTCATTTTAACTGTTAAAGTCCATATTATATATCAACTTTCAACCTCAGAGAACTGTTATGAATGTTTAAACTCTGAAAGAAAATACGTACCCTAGGGCCCAACGGACCAACAGCTCCAGGATCTCCAGGCACACCCTAGGCAGAACAGAACTCACCATTAGAATGAAAGTATTATTCATAGCCATATAGTTATGGAAATTAGAGACAAATATTTTCATTTATAAAGTACTGTGAATGCAGATGGCTAGTTCTGAATACTATCTGTCCATGACAAGGGGAGATAGTCCAACTCAGTCCAAGAATATGGTCCGATTCCAGTAACTGTTTTATCCAAAAGCAGTTCTCAGACAGCTTGCAGACTACATCAGTACGTGTTTTGAAACAGAGTGGGAAATTAAGTTACAAAGAGAAGAAAAGGTAAAACTACTTTATGAAGTGGATGCTTGTTAAATTACACAGAAATTACCTGATCACCTGGCTTTCCTCCCTCACCTGGAGGACCTGGTGGCCCAGGTAAGCCCTGTAAAAAAGTAAATAAAATGGTCACTAACATGATAGAAAGTTATCATAGAACCATAGAATTGTTGAGGTTGGAAGGGACCTTTAAGATCATCGAGTCCAACCATTAACCTAACCTGACAAAACCACTTCTAAACCATGTCCCCAAGTACCACGTCTACCCTTTTTTTAAACACCTCCAGGGATGGCGAATCCACCACCTCCCTGGGCAGCCTATTCCAATGTTTGATAACCCTTTCAGTGAAATTTTTTTTCCTAATATCCAACCTAAACCTCCCCTGGCTTAACTTGAACCCATTTCCTCTCATCCTATCACTTGTCACTAGGGAGAAGAGGTCAGTCCCCACCTCTCTACAAACTCCTTTCAGGTAGTTGTAGAGAGTGATAAGGTCTCCTCTTCTCCAGGCTAAACAGCCCCACTTCCCTCAGTCGTTCCTCATAAGAGTTGTCCTCCAGACCCCTCACCAGCTTCGTTGCCCTTCTCTGGACACACTCCAGCACCTCAATATCTTTCTTGTAGTGAGGGGCCCAAAACTGAACACAGTACTTGAGGTGAGGNGGTTGTTGTGGCCCGAGTGCAGGACCCGGCACTTGGCCTTGTTGACCCTCATACCGTTGGCCTCAGCCCATCGATCCAGCCTGTCCAGATCTCTCTATAGAGCCTTCCTACCCTCAAGCAGATCAACATGCCCGCCTAGCTTAGTGTAAATCCAGGTTTAATTAAGACACAAATAATATGAATGTAGTATTATACTCAGTACAAGACTATGCCCTCAGAGATCCCCAAGTGAAAGTTACATGAATACTTCACCCACGTGTTTTCCCCCCTCTAAATGAGATGGCAGCCCTTCTTTAACATTTGTAGGACATATGCATATGAGCCCTAAAAATGAAATTATCTATAAACAGAGTCTGACTAACTTAATTAATACTTCATTATCAAAACAATTCTTTTGCTCCATATTTGGAAAATCTTTGGAAAATCTCCAAATTAAAACTGAAAACCAGCAAGGGTTTTCTCAAGGGATACAGAGCTGGTATTTAAGCCTTTGCCAATTCAATTTAGTGCACAGCTGATGTGAAAGCTAATCACTAATTATTCTGAGTGAGTATCACTAGTGAATAATCACTAATTATTCTGAGCATCACTGCCTTAGTTCTGAAGTTGTGTTTTGTTAAACATCACTTGATTGAATTTCTCCAGTTTAAGTTGATAAAGACATGGCTGTTTACATTTTCCGTAAACAAAAAAGAATGCACATACCTGAAACCCTGTAGGACCTGGAGGACCTTGTTCTCCTCTTTCTCCTGCCAGACCCTACACAAAAGAAAGTAGTAAGTATACAGTAGAAGAATATAGGCAGGCTCCACAATTTTTCTTCTCTCTGAATATGTGTATTTTCAATTACGTATTTGCTTATTATACATTTTTACTTACCCCAGGACAAGATATACTCTATCTAAAAGACGTAATAAGATGTATCTTGTTTCTTTAAGATCACCCTACTCAAAATTTTGTGCTGACAGGAAAACACTCAGTTCCATTGAAACCAAGGAAGCTAGGAAAATGAACTATGAGAAAATTTGGCTCCTTGCACTCTTGTTTATAATGGGCAGTAAGAGGAATTAGGCTACTAATATATATATTTTTCAATATAAATCTTCCCATTTTTCTAGGAAAATTTTTTCTTTAAATGTTCTTGGGATTTTTTGTTTTGAATCAACAACTGGCATGAAGATAGATAAAAACAGAGACATAAAGAGTAATGAATGGATGGAGCGACAGGCAGGCAGGGAGAGTGGCAAAAGTTAACTTACTGGCGGGCCAACAGGACCAGAAGGACCAACTTCACCATCTTTACCAGGGGCTCCCTAAATTAAAATGTATAGTGACCAGTCTTGTATAAACTTGTATAGTTAACATATATAACAGAAAAGCATCATTTTTTGTAAACACTGCAAATAACAGCCACACTCACTCTCTGTCCTGGGACACCTGCATTGCCCGCTTCTCCGGGTTTTCCAGGATCACCCTAATTCGCAGAAATAAAAATGACTACTTTTACATATTGTTTTCACCCATTAAGATATATGCAAATGTTTAAAGTTAAACAGATCTTGGGTACCAGGTGCCATACTCACACTACTACCCTTTGGCCCCGGAAGGCCCATGCTGCCTGGCTGACCTCTGATTCCTATTGAACCTGCTGGACCTGGCCGCCCATCTTCTCCAGGAGCACCCTACAAAGAAAAAAAATTTTCCACATTAAATGATAAATATATTTCATTCATATGAACCTATTTACCCCTGGAAAATGTTTGCATATATATAAAAAAATAACATTAACCTGGTTTGGTGCTACAGTTAACAGTCTAAATGTCTTTAAGCAGACATAGCTTTAGCCAAATACTATGTGATTATCATCACTGAGTCATTACATGTACAAATACCTTATTGTTTCCTTAAAGAGACATTTAGAAAAGATATTTACTTCAAAATGGTTTAGAAGCAGCTGGTAAACAACGGGCACTGCTACAGAGACAAAACCAAAGGAACATTATCTGCACTGATTTTGGAGCTGAGAATCTAAAATGAACATTTAGAAGATGAACCTTCAGAAATCAAGAAAACTCAAGTTAATAAAAGTAATTTCAGTGAGTTGGAACCTTTGAATTACTGGTTCCTTACTGAAAGGACTAATTTTTGTGTCACTTACCAAGGGGCCAAGTTTTCCTTCAGGGCCTTGAACACCTGGGTTTCCTGTCAAACCCTAAAAGTGGGAATAGTATTGGTGTTAAGTTGTGCGTACAATTCTAAAACAATAGAGAAATGTAAAGAAATCCAAAGGATACACTCAGTTACTACCATGGTACAAATACTAAGATATTCTTTATGCAAGAATATCTTCTCTGTATCAAAGGTCCTCATCCTCATCTTTACCTTACAGCTTCATCCCCCACTGTCTTTGATCTTCCCTTTTCCTATGCTCCCTTTTCTTGCTTTTACACCTCTTGAGCTTCTCACAGGGTCATCTTTATTTCTGCCAACATTACCCAGTGATATATGTCGCATCTTATACTTGCTGCTCCCTTTCTCTCCTTTTGTGATATTTCAAATTCTCCCCAAGTATTTTTCCTGAAAAAAAATCTCTAGATGACATGCACCGTTGAACTATACAAGCTATCAACCACCAATTTAATGAAGATCTGGCCTTCAGTTCATGTTATTTGTGGCAACTACGTGCTTTACAAGCACCCTTCCTTCAATTGCATTACCTGGTCTTAACCAGGGCTTTTTCTCTTGTTCTGAAGACAAATGGAACCTGTGCTTCCCACCTTCAGCAGTAGAAAAGACAGGTATTTTGGCCTTTACCCTTTAAGTAGCCCCACTGAAACAAGTCTGTCCTTGTGTAACAGCTTTGTAATTCTGCAAAATTCATTGCTGCATTTTGAAACTGAAAAATATTGTGGTTTATAGTCATGGTTTATAGCGTACTGCTATTAGTTCCTTACCCTTGCACCTGGGAGGCCAGGTTCACCAGGACGCCCAGGATCTCCCTGACCTCCTTTAGGTCCAGAAGAACCTGCTGCACCACGCTCCCCTTGGGCACCCTAGAAAGATGCCAATGGGTTATTAGTTAACAGGTAGTGACTGTAAGAGAGCAGCAACAGTAAGAGAAGGTTGAATAAAACAGCATCTTGTAGTAACGACCTATTTTTGCAAAGAGAGTTCCAAATCATTAATACTTTTAGTATTATTACTTTTTCCCCCAAATTGTTACTTTAAAGTTGCCTTGTCCATAAAACAAGTTTACATAAGGATTTTAGAATCCCCGTATTTTTACCAAGAAGCTAGGAATTTACAGAAACACTACACAGATACATATGTGCGTCACTTCCCTGGAAGTGTTATAGCACTTAGGAAAGCCAAAGACAGATAAGACCATCTATTCAAGGGGCACATCTAGAAAAACTATACCACACACTAATGGCAATTCTTCAAATAGTTACCTACTATAGACTAATACATAGAGAAATATAGTAGTAGAAACAGGTCAACATCTCTTATCTATTCACATTTCAGCATGAGTGAGCATTAAGTCAGGGACAAACAAGGAAAGCTGAGCATCACAGGAACTGAAAGTGACTTTTTCGCAAAAAAAAATTTGTCTCAGAACGTTCAGATCCCCTTTTGGCATCTGTCAATTCCTTTTGACCCAATTTCCAATGATTTTGAGGATCTGCCCATTTGCCAAGAAGCATACGTTTTAAATGAAACACTTTCTTTCTCTATATATGTATGTATGTAAATTGTAAAAATTACCCAAATAAAAGACAGACACTTTAATTTCATTTACCTTTGGTCCAGGCAAGCCATCAGAACCTGGAAAACCACGGTTACCAGGAGCACCCTAGGAGAAGCCATAGATACAAGATTATCATCCTAATTTTTACATAACTTATTGCAATAAAGTAATAGATTTATGGTTTGGGGGTTTGGTTTATTTCCTTACAACTTTCTTACTTCAATACTTTAAACTCGGGGTTTTTTTAACCACTTGCAAGGGAAAAAATATCAATGGTTCCTTCATGCATGCTGAACAGCTCCTATGTGAGCAGCCTCATTGAAAACAAGATGGCCATTTGTACAGGGGTTAAGCAAAAAATCTGCAGATTAACTCGTCCTATCTCCATCATTTCTGCTACCAAACTATCCTCTGCACTGAAACCACAGATGAAAATATCCATGGAAAAAATAATGCACAGTACGACAGATTTCCCCAAAAATAATAGTTAGAAGTAAGATCCATTCAGGGTGCAAAAAACAACATACCATATTCTTATATCCTGATCCTCAGGGTATA